>JAEVFJ010000058.1:0-139519 GCA_021029105.1 Cristinia sonorae | reverse complement strand
CCCTGAGCCGTTGCCGATCATTGTTGAGGAGGAGGAGGAGTGGGAAGTGGCAGAGATCCTGGACTCACGGATGCACCGGAGAAAGTTGCAGTATCTTGTACGATGGAAGGGTTACGGTCCGGAGCACAACTCTTGGGAACCAGCGGATAACGTGGCCAATGCTCCGGCTAAAGTCAATGACTTCCACAAGAAGTACCCGCATGCGCCCCGGGCTATTGCCGCCGCCGATTTCTCCCGACTTAAGTTCAAACCCATTCCAGAGCCTATGACGATTGCTGCCGCCATCAAACCCTGGGAGATGGGCGTAGTTCCAGCTCATGTGGTCATGAGCCATTAGAAGGGGGGTATTGTCACGAGTTGATGCGTTTTCCCTTTATTTTCCTTTGATAATCTCTTTTCGGACTTATCGTTTCATTTGTTTTCATTCGTCACATGATCCCATCATTGACTCATTATGTATCAGTCATCATGACTCGTCATGACTCATGCTGACTCCCTTTGTTTCCTTCATGTTCCATAGCCCTCCGTGGGTGAGTCATCGAGGCTGCGCGGCCCCAGTATCTCATAGACCTGCCCTAAACCTCTGTAGTATATAAGACCCCTGTATGACACCTGGAGACAGTAGCTTTGACCTCTCGTCTCCAGGTAAGTCAAGTTCCTTTGTATTTAGCTTACTCGTTCTGATATATAACTCGTCTCCAGCCTTAGAGTCGTAGTGTATTCACATACGCTCCTCCAGGTGTGATCAGTCGTCGCAGCGTCCCTATTCGCCTATATTTTGGTTAAGTTTTCGCCTCACGACTCTATTCGTGACACGGATGATGTATTTGATGTAGAGGACGAGGACGACCTTCTGGAAGCATGGTCTCGTGGGATCAAGTTGGAGGACGCGCCAAAGCTCTTTGTTCTTGCTGGCTATACCTATTCCCAGCAGCTAGCCGAACAAGAGCATCAGAAGAAACCTGAGCGCACGTTCGAAGACATGGTTCCTGAGCAGTACCGAGACTATGCCAAGGTCTTCTCCAAGGGAGCGTCGGAACGGCTACCGGAACGAAAGCCATACGATCACGCCATTGAATTAGTTCCGGATGCCAAGATGTTCCACTCCCGTGTCTACCCTCTCTCCCCCAGCGAGCAGACAGCGTTAGATGAGTTCTTAGAGGAGAACCTTCGCAAAGGGTATATCCGAGAATCCAAGTCGCCAATGTCGTCCCCGTTCTTCTTCGTCAAAAAGAAGGATGGCGCATTGCGACCTGTTCAGGACTATCGACGGTTGAATGAAATTACAGTCAAAAACCGTTACCCACTTCCTCTCATCTCTCAGCTCGTCTCCAGCCTTAGAGTCGTAGCGTGTTTATACGCGTTCCTCCAGGTGTGATCAGTGGTTGCAGCGTCCCTATTTAGCCTTTATTTTGGTTAAGTTTTCGCCTCACGACTCTATTCGTGACATTAATGTCACGAGTTGGGCATTTACTGCTTATATATCCCCAGAAGAATGTCAAGCCGAGCTTGACATTGCGCCCTTTTGGCGTAACGGTTTAGGATGATCTGGGCATTCTATGTAACTCGTGACATAATGTCAAGCTCCAAGAGGTCAGTGGTTCAACTCCTCCTGGTGGCAAAAAGTTTGGGACTTTTGCCACATGACAGGGTTCGGCTGTGATGATCATTGAGGTCACATGATTGGATCATGGTGATTGCTCGGCGTGATCTAGCAACCCTGGGAGTCATGACACTTAGGTGTCCAGCAGGTCCTTCTGAACCCGCCAAGACCTTCAAGGTTAAGCCAGAAATGGTAACCCTTGGGACCAAGTTATATAAGCAGTCACATGTGGTCATGTGATCTTGGAAGGGGATAATGTCACGAGTTGGGCATTTACTGCTTATATATCCCCAGAAGAATGTCAAGCCGAGCTTGACATTGCGCCCTTTTGGCGTAACGGTTTAGGATGATCTGGGCATTCTATGTAACTCGTGACAGACTATGCCAAGGTCTTCTCCAAGGGAGCGTCGGAACGGCTTCCGGAACAAAAGCCATACGATCACGCCATCGAATTAGTTCCAGATGCCAAGATGTTCCACTCCCGTGTCTACCCTCTCTCCCCCAGCGAGCAGACAGCGTTAGATGAGTTCTTAGAGGAGAACCTTCGCAAAGGGTATATCCGAGAGTCCAAGTCGCCAATGTCGTCCCCGTTCTTCTTCGTCAAAAAGAAGGATGGCGCATTGCGACCTGTTCAGGATTATCGGCGGTTGAATGAAATCACCGTCAAAAACCGATACCCGCTTCCTCTCATCTCTCAGCTGGTCGATTCGCTCAAGGGTGCCAAGCACTTCACTAAGCTTGACATCCGATGGGGTTACAACAACGTCCGGGTCAAGGAAGGGGACGAATGGAAGGCTGCGTTCGTGACCAATCGAGGCTTGTGGGAGCCCTTGGTCATGTTCTTCGGACTTACCAATTCTCCGAGCACGTTCCAGGCCATGATGAATGATCTGTTCAAAGATCTCATCGTCAAGGGAAAAGTCACCATCTACCTTGACGACATTCTCATCTACACCAACGACCTGACAGAACACCGTGCTATTGTGCGAGAGGTATTGGAGCGTCTGCAGAAAAATGACCTCTACCTCAAGCCAGAGAAATGCGAGTTCGAGACCTCACGCACCGAGTACCTGGGCATGATCATCTCTCACAACAAGGTAGAGATGGATCCGATCAAAGTCAAGGCGGTTGTAGATTGGCCGACTCCACGGAACGTCAAAGAGATCCAGCAGTTCCGTGGATTTGCCAACTTCTACCGACGGTTCATTGAAGGGTTTAGCCGCATCACGCGACCCTTAGACCGCCTGACTCGGAAAGATGTCCGTGGGAATGGGGTGCTGAGGAACAGCAGGCCTTTGACGCTCTGAAGGAAAAGTTTGCCAGTAGTCCTGTCCTTGCTATCTATGACCCTATGCGTGAGACCCGCGTCGAGGCTGATGCCTCTGGCTACGCAGTAGGAGGGGCTTTGCTCCAGAAGCAGGACGATGGCAAATGGCATCCAATTGCTTACTTGTCGGAGGCAATGAACGAAGCTGAGCGTAACTACGAGATCTATGATCGTGAACTCTCGCTGTTGTCCGGTGCCTTGAGCACTGGCGACACTATCTTGAAGGGTTGCCTAATACCTTTGAGATATTCACGGATCATAAGAATCTGGAGTTCTGGAAAGAACCTCAGAATCTTTCGCGTCGCCAAGTCCGTTGGGCGCGTATCTCACTCGCTTCGACTTTCATTTGATCCACAAGCCTGGCAAGGAGCATGGAGTCCCTGACGCCTTCTCACGTCGGCCGGATCACTTCCGTGCTGACAGCAGTGACAACAAGGATCAGGTGGTTCTTGGTGCCAAGTACTTCAGAGTGGCTGCTTCACGACGGGGTCATGCAGCGGTGAACCCAGACACTCCCTTACTCCGACGTATCCGGAATTGTTCCGTACGTGATAAGGAGGTAGCCGAGGCGCTTGCCAAAGTCCAGAGTCTTGGACCGCCTCGGATGCAGAAGGGTCTGGAGGAATGGAACACTGAACAGGGTCTGATCTTATTCCGCGGCAAGGTGTACGTCCCTAAGGACATCGAGCTGCGAAGAGATCTTGTTCAACTCCATCACGATTCCATCACTGCAGGGCATCCTGGTCGCTGGAAGACGCTAGAGCTGGTGTCACGGAACTATTGGTGGCCCGGGATGTCTAAGTTCATCAATGAGTACGTGTCCACATGCGACACTTGTGCACATACCAAGATATTCCCAGCCAAGCCATATGGTCTCCTTCAACCCAATGAGGTTCCATCATACCCATGGGAAATTGTGACATCAGACTTCATCGTAGGTCTCCCAGAGAGCAAGGGACACACGGCTATCATGGTGAACGTGGACCGCCTGACCAAGCAGTTGCACCTGTCCGGGACTACGGACGGGGTGGATGCCTCAGGTACTGAAGAGATTTACATCAGAGATGTGTGGCGTCACCATGGCGCTCCGCGTGTCATCTATTCAGACCGAGGACCCCAGTTTGCGTCCAAACTGCTTCGCGGTATCCATAGGGCAGTTGGCACTAAGACTGCGCTATCCACGGCGTATCACCCTCAGATGGATGGTCAGACGGAGCGGATGAATCCGGAGATCGAACAGTTCCTGAGAGTGTTCTGTAATCACCATCAGGACAACTGGTACGACTTGCTTCCCCTCGCCGAATTCGCACTCAACGAGCGAGTCAGCGAGTCTACTGGGTTCTCTCCCTTCTACATGATGTATGGGTTCACTCCTGAGCTCACTGTCAATGTGGGAACTCCGTCGGCGGTTCCAGCCCTTGATGAACGTGTGAAACTGCTCAAGGCAGTTCGAGAGGACGCTCAGGCAAAGTTGCGGATCACGGCAGAGAAGATGAAGCGGGCCTATGACAGGAACGTACGGGATGCTCCGGCATACAAGGTCGGGGATAAGGTCTGGCTTGATGCCAAGAATCTTCGCGTCAATCGACCAAGCAAGAAGCTCAGTCACAAGCGTCTTGGACCATTTCCCATCATTGCCAAGATCAGCGACCTTGACTACAAGCTGAAACTCCCGCTGTCAATCCCCATTCACCCTGTCTTCCACGTCAACCTGCTCTCTCCGTACAAGGAAAGCTCTATTCCTGGTCGCACTTACCCTGAGCCGTTGCCGATCATTGTTGAGGAGGAGGAGGAGTGGGAAGTGGCGGAGATCCTGGACTCACGGATGCACCGGAGAAAGTTGCAGTATCTTGTACGATGGAAGGGTTACGGTCCGGAGCACAACTCTTGGGAACCAGCGGATAACGTGGCCAATGCTCCGGCTAAAGTCAATGACTTCCACAAGAAGTACCCGCATGCGCCCCGGGCTATTGCCGCCGCCGATTTCTCCCGACTCAAGTTCAAACCCATTCCAGAGCCTATGACGATTGCTGCCGCCATCAAACCCTGGGAGATGGGCGTAGTTCCAGCTCATGTGGTCATGAGCCATTAGAAGGGGGGTATTGTCACGAGTTGATGCGTTTTCCTTTTATTTTCCTTTAATAACCCCTTTTTGGACTTGTCATTTCATTTGTTTCATTCGTCACATGATTCCATCATTGACTCATCATGTATCAGTCATCATGACTCGTCATGACTCATGCTGACTCCCTTTGTTTCCTTCATGTTCCATAGCTTTCCATGGGTGAGTCATCGAGGCTGCGCGGCCCCAGTATCTCATAGACCTGCCCTAAACCTCTGTAGTATATAAGACCCCTGTATGACACCTGGAGACAGTAGCTTTGACCTCTCGTCTCCAGGTAAGTCAAGTTCTATTGTACTAGTATACTTCTGTGCTGATATATAACTCGTCTCCAGCCTTAGAGTCGTAGCGTATTCATATACGCTCCTCCAGGTGTGATCAGTCGTTGCAGCGTCCCTAGTTGCCTTTAGTTTGGTTAAGTTTTCGCCTCACGACTCTATTCGTGACAGAACCACTGTTGAAAAAACTAACAATAGTGTTGGCCATCTTGAGAAACGGTTTGTACATCGCCTTCTCGGGCTGTTTCCCGCCAGTCACCGCCTGCCTGAAGGGCTGTGTGATTTGTTGCCAATCTGCTATTCGCGCCTTGACCACCTTGACACCAACATCGCGCATCGGGAGGAGATTGTTGAGGAGATCGTCGTCGTCGAAGAGCTCAAAGTGACCGGGAATTTCCTGCTCTACCTGCTCTGCCATCTGTTTGGCGGTTTGGAGCAATCTAGTCGTGTTCTGGGAAGGGCCACGATGCACTGAGTGAGTGCAGGGGGCGGGTACTCTGTTATGATATAGAGCCATGATGGATGGTGGTTAGACAGGATTGCTGAGCATTGACTATCTCACCGCACTCACGAGGTCTACTAGTAGTGCCGCCTACGGGGACACTGCGGAAAATCTGATCAGTCCAGGATGGGATGACTGTGAATTTTCGAAGGTAAGGATCGATAACCTCTGAATAAGGTCCTTTGACCTAGTCTCCGTGGCTGACCTCGATACAGAAGACAGTCGTTCTGTATTAGACCTTTGACCGACGTGTCAACATTGTCAACAGTCCAAAGCCGTTTCGGCTAAGTGGGCGTCTGTAACGCTTACATAACATTTCCACACACCAAAGAGGACCATTGAATATGCATACTATATCGGGTATTCGTACGGAAAAATTGAAAAATCGCTCTTACTTAGTATGTCCTATCCTGGTGCGTACGCCAAAAACGGTTACATGTCCGATATTTGGTAAATACGGATTTACTGTATGGGGACTTTATGACGTGCGTACGATGCGGGGCAGTCGTCGCCACCCTCGCACCTCTCTTCTGACCATGCATGGCCATACGGAACCCTGGGGTCGACTCACGTACATGTATTGGGTGTTCCCCACAGCCAAAATGTCTATACCGCAGGGTTAATGGTCATACGTGTGGGTCCATGATGGCCGCACATGGCCCTTTTGACTTTTGGGAACGAGAGCGCAGGGGAACAGACGTTGTGAACTGTGGCGCCTCTCCAACCCACCAAGCCACACACGGTGTGTGGCCCCGATTCAGTAAACAAATACAAGGATAAAAATACAGCAATTTCACTTCAATGATTATGTGGGTGGGGGGAAATACCGGGGTCCAAATCCCTAGTAGGATGGGTGAAAGTAAACAGACAGAACAGATGAACCTACAACTAGTACTCCACTGTAACAGACACAGGAATCTCGAATCAAGGTGAGACCATATCCACAGTACCCCCTCCCTGTCCTACAACATCCATACTCGACCCGGCCAGTGACGCGTAGAAATCCGACGTCGATGGATGGTGCTGCCCATTGAGCCCTGGCGACATCAACAACGCCGACATGTCCACGCTTCCATCTCCGAATATTGAGAGCAGATCTGCAGGTTGGAGGGACAAACCTCCGTTCAAGTCTCCAGCACCAGCGGCATTACTGCTGCTGGTGTCCATCCCGTTGAACGACCGCTGGCGTGGTGGGCCATTTGATGCGCTTCTGAAGGTCGAGTAGCTGGATTGCGACTGTCTCCGACCTGCAGAAGGAGAAAGGGACGAGGAGGGGAACGTTGCCGCGCCATTCCCTCCTGAGAGGTCCAGGTACGTATCCGCAGACGGCGAGTATCCCTCGGGGCTACCGTGATTGGGAGGTGGACTCTCATTTGACCCCGCTGAATGGGTCACAGATGAAGCTTTTTTGCGTACAGGACGGATCCAAGGTGGCCTGCTTCTGCCGCTGATGATGTCTTGAGAGTTGGACTCCAGTGGGATCTTGGTAACTAGAAAGACGGGAAGATATGATTAGCCATGACGTATCAATCAGAAGTGGAGGAAGGGCGTACTACGGCAGAATTCCTCCATTAGGTCGCCGGAACGTTGACCACAGACGTATCTGCCGCTGAACCTTCTCAGCAAACCCACACACGACCGAAGCGCATCCAAGGCAGGGGCAATTAGAGGGCGTAGTTGGTCTGAATGACAATTCAACAGTACAGCAACCAAGGTGCGCCCCGCCGCTGTGAGCTGATGAATGACATGCACCCCGTCTACAAAAGAAGACATGAATACAACGAGTCGGAAAGACAACTGAGAATGAGAGACTCGCAGTATGTCATCAAACCCTTCGCGGTAATGTGTAAATGCGACGACACGATCTGCATCGCGCAGGAGTGGGCAAGTCTCATAGCCTCACATTCCGCCTCGCTCTGATCGTCGATGCTGATGCGGCGGTACGACTTCTCTGCGACCATCTCCGAGAACCGATGCCTGTAGATCAGCATCCTGACGAACTGCTCCGCGCAATGCAGCCGCTCCGCTTGGGTAACGCGTAACACGTCTTCGCTAGACATCGTCTCCACCGAATGAGCCCAATGTGCGGGGATAGCCCTGACGATCTCGTCCAACAACGCCTCTTCCTCCCTCAGCTCCTTGTGTCTCCGGAACCCAGTCAGTATAGACGTCGCGCGCGTCAAGAATGGCGACCCGTCCCCGAAGTTTCGCGAGGGAGGGACGTCCAGAATACTTTCCAGCACGATGAAGATTCTGACGCAGTTGATGAACGCGCCCATCCGACTCTCGATCTCTGGTGGTTGGGGACCAATGGCGTCTGGCGTGATGTACTCGTCGTCCACAATGGCGGGTTCACCGATGTCGCAGTCGCGCAACCGGATCATGGGAGGTCGACCAAAGTGCACGCACGCTTGCTTGTCCCACATGTACACGCACCAGAACGTGCGTTTGCGGACCTCGTCCTCGATGGCGTCGAACACGTCGTACGCGTCGGCTGAACGGTGAAGACCTGAGTCGATGGAGAGGGTGATGGCCTCGGAAATGAGCGCGAACGCCTTGGAGAGCTTGCCCAGCCCGACGGCGTACACGCCTGCGATGAGTACGGATTGAACGGTGTAAATCGTTGGACGGTCAGCGGTAGGTAGTGTGCGTAACCGTCCAAAGAGTTCAAACCAGGTCGTCCCAGCGGTGTTCCCGTCCGCAGGGTCAGCGCGGACACGAGGGTCATCGATGTGCCTTGAGGAAAGGCAGCAAATGGCCACGATGAACGCAGCAAACCCTGGCTCGCCCCATTTGTGCGGGTTTCCATAGTCCTAGAAACAGACGTCAAGTGGTGAATGCAAGAGAAGGGAAATGGGACATACGGCCAAGAAAGACGGGACGTGGAGGAAGGGCATCAAATAGTACGACGTGGAAAGATAGCATTGCACCAGGCTGTCCATGAGATCTGGAGCAATGACAGAGGTGACCAGCTTCCAAACGACTTCGGGATTATTGTTGGTGCGTCGAGCGGTACGGCCAGGAAACCAGTCATTCGCCTGCGGGGATTGCGGGGTGGGAAGAGACCAATTGCTTTGTACCGGGGTGTCTGGTTCCGGTTTTGTAACGACCCGGTGCCGTTCGACTAGCAAGTCCAGCAAGGGTAGGCCAGACGTCTCTCCTTGCCAGCGAGTGTACCCTTCATCGTCAAAGTACAAGTACGACGCCGACAGTGACATTCGCGCGAGGTCGTCTGCCAGGTGATCGTGCGCCACAGCAGAGTTGAAGCCTGGAGTCGGCAACCCGGCGTTTGGACTAGGTTGCCTCGAGGCGGGTTTCGTAGGAGCAAAGTAAGT
The DNA here is from genome assembly GCA_021029105.1 of Cristinia sonorae. Lineage (NCBI taxonomy): Eukaryota > Fungi > Basidiomycota > Agaricomycetes > Agaricales > Stephanosporaceae > Cristinia > Cristinia sonorae. The sequence goes on along the minus strand of JAEVFJ010000058.1, from coordinate 130,352 downwards.
TGAGGGATTCATGAGAGGGAACGTCGACAAAGAAGGCGGTGGGACACCAGCTGGGAAATCGTGCTTAGACGATGCGAAGGAAGCGTGCGCGTTGGAAGCTGGGTCAATTGGAGATGATGGAACAGGAGGATTTCCCAAGACGCCGCCTGCTGCAAACACTGCCGGTGGAATAGCCTGAATCAGCGTTTCCAGATGGTGCATGCGATCCTCCAGGGTGGAAGTACGTCTAGGATTGAAGGATATTAGTAAAACGATTGATCCCAGAATACGGACAGGAATAAATGGAACGGGGAGGTACTCGGCTCGGGAAGACGGTTCTTTGAATGGACCATGGCTTCACGGGAGTGGCGACGTGCAGACTAAAATGTTATTCTACAGGCGGAAAGCCCCTAAGCCTCTTCTTCGAACCTGGCGTCTCCAACTGTGCAAGGATGACAAACTAAGCTCCTCGTGAGCCCAAAGTGCTCTTGGACGCAATATTATATCATCATCCTTCATGCAGTGTGACTGGCATGCACTGTTTTCAACGCCAGGCCCTCCAAAGGCAGTATCTAGGGCTGTCATACACCCCCCAACGGCGGAGGCCATGTGAAGCAAGGCAAAACATGGGCACAAGAGACGCTACCGCCAGGCTCTGTGGTGCCCCTGGAAGATCCGACCTCCACGGGATGTTCCGCTCGTACAGAACTTCTCATAAATCCTCGCGAAAGAGGTTGCGCGCAACAAAGACGAGGTAAATGAGGCAAAGGCAACGTGTCGTGTGCGTTGCCAAAGAAAGCAGCCGAGTTTCAAGCACGAAATGAATGGGCGCTACCCCGCATTTCTCATTCTCATGCTCGCTCCTCGCGACCCCACACCCATCCCAGCGAAAACGAACGAAGGAGAGTACTCACTTTGACTTGTGAGGGTGCGTCCTCTTTCCCGGCTCCTCGAAGGTGCATGCAGAGCTGGAGTTGAGACAGGACTGGCACGGGTGGCCTTCATCGCATTTAATGCGGCGACGACTTGGGGTTTGGGAGTGAATACTGGAGGAGAGGGAGGTTATATCCGCAGACGGCTCACCGACAACGGTCGCATGCTCTAAAGATGGGATATATAAGCGATGTATTCTGGATATATCTCACCATCGGACGCACCTGCTTAATTTGAACCTTCTGTCCTTGAGAATTGATGAGGTCGCACTTGAAGGAGCCGGTGTCGAACCCGATGGCGAATCTGCTGACTGCTGCTGGTCTTCAGACGACATATTGTTCCTGTACAGAATGAAAGTGAGAAATTAGGAGAATTGGCGAGGGACCCTCCCAAGTCACACCTGGTCAGGAAACGCCCGTCTTTCGGTTGGCCTCGGGAGTCGCGGAGAGTTGAGAGCTGTCTTGTCCTGTCCTACCTCGTGAATGTTGTGGATTTTCGTGGACAATTGTGTCGAGAAATGCGTCGTGGAGTATTGTGAGCTCGAAACTAAGACTCAGGCTGACTTTGGGCCTCAGGATATTACTAATCGCCCTTTCGCACTCCCGGCCCAAGTCGGACCGGATCCTGCCCGAAATCCGAAAATCGCCGAATGCCCTCTCAGGCCTCCTCAAGTTCATTGACGTTCATTCATGATCGTCTATTCTAGTTCTCCCTCGCAGAAAAACACGCTTTGCATCTCAACTGTTCTAACTGGCCAGCAGTTGAGCGGATAAGTAGATCCAAATATTCCCCAATGCTCCTAACAACGCCGATACTAACTCCATATTAGCACCCGGGTCGAAAGCCACACGCCAGAGACCTTTCAAACATCGCAAGTCTCCATGAGCCCATCCAGCACTGGCAACCTCTCCACTTCCTGATTACCCGTTCACTGGTTAGATTCAATCCAGCAGCCCCAACTCACCCATCACCCAACCATCATCAAGAACAGTGCCACGTGGCTCTTCATCACGTCCTGGTCTGAATGTCCTCCTGTGCCGTCTGCGAAACATGATGCCCGCGGAAGTATTTCAACTTTTTGGCCGTTGAAACAATGAAAAGGCACGAACATTCGGAACATCAGAGGGTCAAAGACTCATTTCCTGCGGACAATCGTCATAGTTTCAAGGAAAGGTTGGCAGTTTCATTCAACAATATTCGATATTCGATACTGGAAGACTGTCACGACTCGCAAGCCATGCATCGTGTATCGTGCCGCCAACAGGGCCACATATTGGACCTTAATCTGCTCATCGGTGGTACCATTCAGTCAGCCCTTACACGGAAGGGTGTACACAGTGATCTGATCATCTGCAGAGAATTGATCCATCTCCTGGCGTGTTTTGGGAATGATAACGTGGTCTGATCCTTTCCTCGCTGATAACATACGTCGGCGCTCGACGATATAAACAGGCCATTGATCCATATCTTTCCCAACGTCCGTTTCCTCCGTCTTCCGGTTCTTCTCATCATGAACCTGAACCCCAACGATTACAAGACCCTCCCAATCCCCCTCTTCCTCGGACGCAATGTCTCAATCCATCCACTTTCAGTGTTCCTCCACTTGACGGCTCGCTGACGCTTCCGGAGATTCACGACTGGCACTTTCACAACTCCCCCGATCACCCACTCTTCCAGTTCCCCGAGGATGATGGATCTGTGAGGACGATATCTTGGGCGGAGGCGGTCCGGGCGATACATAGAGCTGGACGAATCTTACAAAAGGATATCCGGTACGATGGGAATAAAATCCCTATCGTCGGTATTCTCGCCTCTGCCGGTGCGTTGAGCATCGAGCAACTTATGACTTCATGCAACTCTCAACTCATCTCGAAAGATAGATTATATCACCTACTACACTGTTCTCATGGGCGTCATCAGGTTGGGATACGCCGTGTTCTTCATTTCGCCTCGGAACTCTGCAGCCGCTGTCACCCATTTGCTCAGCAAGACCGGAACGAATCACCTACTAATTGGTCCGGAGCAGTCCATGACTGACCTGGCTGAAGAGTCCATTCGTTCCTTGCAAGAGAGCGGGTTCCCGCCACCGGCACTTTCCACAATCCCGGATTTCGATACTTTATACCCTGCGAAAATTGAATTTGACTTTGAGTTCTTGCCACCTGTGAAGTTTGACATGGACGCTCCTGCGTGCCTCACACATTCATCCGGTACGTTTGTGGAATTCTTTCTGTATCCTCTGCACGCTCATTTCATTCGACAGGATCCACTGCTTTCCCGAAGCCATTGGAATTCACACATTACAGATTCCTTGTCCAATGTCTTGCGCCTTGTAAAGTTCAACTTACCTCGACCTATACGGAATAATCAACTCAAATACGCCGTTAGGGTTCGGAGAGGTTGACAAAATCGGTCTCCGGTTCTCCACGCACTCCATTCCAATGTTCCACGGAATGGGAATGTCTGTCATCGCTTGGGCGGTACGAAACACTCATACTCTCGCTCACAGTCCGTGTCGTTAACTCACGCTGCAACGACAGGCATCGTGTGGTCTTACGATCACAAACTTCAAGCCTCGGTCGCCATCCACACCTATAAGCGCAGGTTCAGTAATTCAAGCTGCTACTGCCACGAACAGCGACGTTCTGTTCTGTGTTCCGATGTTCGTCGAGGTATGTGAGTTTTTGACGTCTCCTAAGATGTACTCAAGGCTTTTGTTGATATAGGAATGGGCGAGAGATCCTGAAGTCTTGAACTGGCTACGCGGAACGAAAGGGATTGCGAGTAAAGTTTTCTTATTATCCCATCCCTTGACTGACAATGTCGTACAGCTCTTCGGCGGGGGGCCGATGTCACCGCAAGCTGGGAACATCCTCACCGACAACGGTGTGCCAGTATACACGACGTACGGAATGTGGGCCATGTTGCTGAGGTGAAACTTAGCACATAACTGATGTCTTCCATCTTAGTGGTGAATGTGGTGGTATTATGACACCTCTGTTCCCTAGTATGGTCTTTAACCTCCTCAAATGATACTTGAACTGAGGCATTAGGTCCACTACAGAGTTCTCCGCGAGAGATTGGGCCTCATTCGAGTTCACACCGAATATCAAACCGCACTTTGTTCACGACGAGGAAACAGGGAACTCACATGTTTACATCGTCGTACGTAGTCTGTCCTTTTTCCTGCATAACTGCATCTTTCGTATTCAAACACTGCACTGATACCCTTAGGCTAATCCATACCACGTACCGAACGTTCTTGACACGATTATTGACGGAAAACCTGCGTACAACACGAAAGACTGGCTCACGCCTCACCCTACTAAACCTGGATATTGGAGGATCGTAGACCGGGTTGACAATCAAATCATTCACAGTACCGGAGAGAAGGTACAGTTGCAGATTTGATCCGTATTACCCCAATTATCCATACTCACCAGAAGCCGCACTCCAGACGAACCCGGGGCCTTTAGGTACTTCCCTCGCCTTTTTTTACGTTTGTAAATAATGACCTGAGTTGTGCGTGGAACAGAAATCATCCTCTCCCATGACCCTCATGTCCAAGCAGCCATCATGTTCGGTCGTGGCAAGTTCAACGCTGGTGTTCTGGTCGAACCGCACGCCCAATATGCATTTGACCCGTCAGATTCGGAGAAGCTTGCTGCGTTCCGGAACACGATTTGGCCGTCTGTGGAGAAAATGAATGAGTATGCGCCTCAGCATTCGCGGATATTCAAAGAGGTGAGTTGAGGGCGTTTGTTTCGGTTTTCGACAACTACTGACGAGGGCGTTTGAAGATGATCTTGGTCGCATCGCCTTCGAAGCCCTTCGAGTTCACGGCGAAGTTATCCATGAAGCGTCAAACCATCCTTGGAAAGTACGAAGAGGAGATCGAGGCGTTGTACGCCAGAGTTGATGCTACGACACAAGCCGAGCTCGCGCCACCGTCATCCTGGGATGAAGATTCTACACTGGCGTTTGTGAGGACGGTGGTCAACAAAGTTCTGAAGAAACCAGCTGGTGATTCGGTTGATATTTTCCACCAAGGCTGCGACAGGTACATAGCACTTCTCTTCCCTTCAGGATCCAATCCTGACTCGCTTGCAGCTTACAAGCAACCTGGATTCGCAACTCACTAATCCACGCACTCAAGGAAACAAGCAAAGCAGACGTCCGATCCATCTCCTCCTCCTTCGTGTACCAACACCCTACCATCCTCGCCCTTTCCTCCGCCCTCTCATCACTTGCATCTTCCGCCTCCTCTGCACTTCCCACACCCCTCACCTCCGATGCCAAAGTATCCGAGATGCTCGCCATGGTGGAGAAGTACTCCTCCTCATTCCCAACACACACACCCGCATCCGGGTCGACGGCGCCAGCGAAACACACGGTGTTGTTAACAGGCAGCACAGGAGGGTTGGGCGCTTCGCTGTTGGCGAAGCTCGTCGGATCTCCAGACGTCGTGAAGGTGTACGCTGTGAATCGGGAGAGTAGGGATGGGAAGAAGACATTGGTAGAGAGACAGAGAGAGGTGTTAAATGAGAGAGGGTATGATGTTGGGATTGTTGAGTCGCCGAAGGTGGTGTTTGTGGAAGCAGATTTGGGTAAGAGCGAGATCGGAAACGTGTTCACGGAGGGGATGTTTGAAGAGGTACGTTCCAAGCCAGGATTTTGTCGATCATGAGTGACACTCGCCCTCTCCTGGTGAAGATCCGGTCATCTGTGACGCACGTCATTCATAATGGTAGGATTTATCTTGGTGCATTGGGTATTCAAGGGTTTCTGACAAGAACCGTATGCAGCTTACCGCGTTGATTGGAACCTCTCCCTCACCTCCTTCGAGCCCCACATCCGTGCCCTCAAGAACCTCATCTCCCTGTCCCTGTCCTCCCCGTGCCCAACGCCGCCCACCCTCCTCTTCACAAGCTCCATTGGCGTCCTCCGCACACCTGGTACGTCCTTCCCCTTCCTCTCATCCCTTCACCAACTAACCCCCACCTATCCAGCCGCATATCCTGAAGGACCCATCAAAGAAACTCCCGTCCCACCTACCAGCGCGCTCGAGAACGGATATGCCCAGTCTAAGTGGGTCTGCGAACGTCTCCTGGAAGTCGCCTCTTCCCGAACACCGTTGCGTTCGATCGTGGTGCGCGTTGGCCAAATCACAGGGAGCCCATCTGGTGCATGGAACACGGGAGAGTGGTTCCCGAGTCTGGTCAAGTCCTCGGTTCAGCTCGGGGCGTTGCCCGATAGCGATAAGGTCTGTCTGACTGTTTCCCCCCGTCTTGGGGATAACTGATCAGTGTTTGTTCGTGTGTGGGTATAGGATGTATCGTGGATCCCAGCCGACACAGCCGCCGATCATCTCGTCACCTTCGCCCTCACTTCTGCCCCCTCTGAATCAAACCACACAACTTTACACCTAACACACCCATACCCCACCTCGCTCCGAACTCTCCTCGCACCCCTCTCCAACACACTCTCCCTCCCACTTATCCCGTTCGCAGAATGGGTGGCCAGACTGGAGGCCAGCAAGCCTGGAGAAGGGCGAGAGAACCCCGCGCTGGCGTTGCTTCCGTTCTACCAAAATGCGGCTAGGGAGGAGAAGAGGGAGGCGTTTGAGGCGTTTGGGGTGGTGAGGATGGATACGAGTCGGGCGAGGGGTCTTATTGGACAGGCGGAGACAAAGCGGTTGGGCGAAGAGGACGTGTTGTCATGGGTTGAGTATTGGCGGCGTATCGGGTTTATTCCCGTTTGAGAGCACTCCTGTTGATTGTAGGTATGCAAAGGTAATGAAGTCTTTATTCCACCGTGACCATGTTTGTGAATGCCTTATCAAAGGTCCCGGGTAATTCGCATTGAATCTGCATCCGGTATTCTTCAGTAAGCAGACGAAGTGAACGGTACTGCTGAAACGCGAACGCGGTCACTGGCATGTTGTGAATACTGTCCAGAGTGCTCCGGACGGACGAAGACACCTACGGATAGTGAATCGAGAGGATTCTTGTTAGAATCAGACAGCTTCACACAAACGCAGTTACAGTACCGAAACAGGACGCGGGGTGAGACCGCCCGGGGACAGGATTACGTCGGTCTATCCTCATGTTCCATGGATCCCACCGGTAGACAACGTGAAATGAGAACGGACAGGCTCTTCTGCTCTGCTTATCATCGCATACTACATATTGTTAAGCGTTGGATTTCTGATAGGGCATAATCTATACACATGATATAAGGTACTTAGTTCTTACTTCAAGCTGACAAGCCGTTCCGCGGATCTGAAGATTTCAGGTCCCCAGCTGGTATCAGAAATAGAAAGACATTACAATGCTGACTCGTGGGTTTACCGCCACACAACGTGGGATGGTTGCTAAACGGTAACGCGGAGAGAGATTTCCGCTGGCTGAAACAGCGGCATGGGCGGGAAGTGCGCGTGCGTAGCACCGTGTCTACCCACCACCAAGTCCATCAAGCTGGTCGCTACGATGGTTGAACTGAGCGACGTGAGTATGCTCGAGGAAGACTATGTATTGCCAATGTCAACGCTGGCAGTAGACAGATGATCATGCTTGAAGAGGCTGCGGTTGACAAATAGCTGGAGTAACTTACCGGCGTCGTTGACACGAAGGTTTGGTGATATAGACTCAATCACCGTCCTTCCCGCGTCTTGAGTTCTTTTTTGTTGGATGATGAAGAAGAGGCTGGGCGAGAGAAAAGAATGGCACTTGAAACGTTCACGTTCACGTTCTTCCGTGACTTGGCTTCAGAAACCGCAAGGGCAACGATTTGAAGAAGAGTGGCTGGCATGAGTATCTGCGGTCTATTTTCGACCCCTTGCGTCCATGCTGATACCAGGTGTCAGACCACGCAGGTAAGTTAAGTATGTATGATGAATGGGAAGAAGAATTCCGAGGCTGTGTGCCTCTCCGAGTCCAATCGCAATCGGAGACCTCGATTGCCGCTCGGTTAGATAGTAATGAACATCGATCAACACCCATTCTCCGTCGCTGGCTGACACTCCGACAGACCCTCTGCTCAACACCGCGACGACAGCATTGTACATCGTGGAGATATGATGCATGTTCGCGCATCGTTTCGCAACAATCACCGACCCCACGCCCTTGGGCATCATGATCCCCCCTCTGACACGCTGACAGGTCACAACACGAACTTCTTTTCTTCCAAATACAGATCGCTGAACCTATGCACGACAGAATCAGGACCCCTGCTACTCCAAGAGTATTTATGCACGATATCGTGCGGAGATCAGAGCCTCGCTCAGCTCAAGTTGTAAGTCCGCGGACAGTACCAACGATCATGACAATGGCCGCCACGACCACGCTGCAACACTGTAGCTTCACTAGAAGCAGCTGACGTTGTACGACGGTACTTACTGCCATCGTGCTGCCATTACCCATCGTGATGGTCTCGCACAAACGAGAGGATCGGCTGCCACTTCAGAAAGACAATGCACACCAACCGCGCTGGCCAAGGACGAGTCCGATGTGCTCCAGCTCGCTCCGCTCGGGCTGTACACCTGCGAGCGCCGACGACTCACGTCCATGCTCAGGCTCGTGCGAAACTTCGCCGCGACTCGAAGGCCAGAAACCGCCCGTGGCATCCTGGGATTTCCGAGCATGCATAATTGAGAACAGCCGGGGTCCTCACGCAGCAGATGGGGATGACTGGGCCGTGAAACCTTAACGTTCTTTCGCAAGACGCCGTGCAGTTCTCATACATAGGTACTCCCTCCGGAAGGCGTCTCTTCCCCTCTCCTTCCCGTCTCTTTGAAGCGACAATGTCGGGTGCTAATGGAACGGCTCCTGCGATCGTGCTGCCCCCGGGCTTTCAACTTGTCTTGGTGTAAGTGTTCACTGCATGGACCCCGACTGGTGCGCTAACCTCCTTCGGTTCTACAGTACGGGTCCAACGGTACGACAAAAATACTCAAGATAAAAACTGAGACGGTGCTGACCTGCACGCTCATAGCTAGTCGCACACCTCATGAACTGGGGTCTTTTTGGAGTCCTTACCGTCCAAGTCTGTACGTCCTTTGTTCCCCATCCTCTCCTTCGTCTGCTCATCCCCAGATGTTTCTTTAGATATTTACTACATTTCCTTCCCTAAAGACCACTGGCGTCTCAAGTCGGTCGTCTCCCTTGCGTACACCCTCGAGATCATCCAGATTATCCTCTCCACCCATGACGCCTTTCGCGTGTATGGAAGCGGATGGGGAAATTTGGAGGAGTTGGACTCGATCGGGTTGGTCTGGATTTCAATTCCAATTCTGGACAGCATGAGTACGTCGATGCGTTCGAAGGTTGACCGGAGTGTCGCTGATATCGTTCTCTATGTTCACAGTTAGCAGCTTGAGTCAGATGTTTTATTCCTGGCGGATTTATACTCTGAGTCACAATCTTTGGCTGGTCATCGTCATCCTTACGGTCCGCAAGCCCTCCTTCTATTTTAAATGATTACTAATGCATTATATTCACAGATCGCTCTTGTTGAGCTCGGCGCTGGTATTTATGAAGGCGTCGCATGTCTGCACCTCAACGGTCTAACAGAGAGTGAGTTCCCTACCTCGAACGGATCCTCAACACCTGCTGATATCACCAAACTCAGTTCCAATCAAAACGTACAAGTCGACCATCGTAAGCCTCTTCCCTGCTCCCGCTTCCCACCGGAAATCTAATACCCTCCTTCCCTTCAGGTATGGGCCGGCGCAGCCGCACTGGGCGAGATCGTCATCACCTGCAGCATGTTCTACTACCTCCGCAAAGCCAAAAAGGACTCGCATATGAAACGTACCACCACCCTCCTCACGCACCTCATCAAGCTATCCGTCGAAACCGGGTTCATATGCGCCGCTGTCGCGCTGGGCGGACTGATCCTCTTCGTGGCTAGCCCGACAACGACGTGCTACGAGGTGTTCGCGATCTGCGCGAGCAAGCTGTTCTCGAATTGTTTCGTCGCCGTCCTCAACTCGCGTGTCAATATCGTCGGGGGACGGAACGCGAGCAATAGTCAGGAGGATACGTTGAGTTTGGAGGTGAGCAGGATGAAGGCTGCGACGAGGCAATTTGGCGGGACGAGTTTGGGGACGACTACTGCTGGTGGGATTGGGACCGGAACGGGGACGGGGATGACGGGGAGGTATTTTGGGAAGAAGAAGAGCAGTGGTGGGATTACCGTGGAGATCACGAGGGATACGGATATGGACATCGATTTGGAGATGCATGAGAGGAGCGTCGGGACGGTGGATGGGGATATGGCAAAGGTGCGTGCGTTGCTGGGGTGTTCTGAGTTGAGGTGCTGACATTTTTGGTGTGTATAGGTGGACCGTGATACTGCCTATGGCGTGTGATACCCTCTTGACTCTTCAATTTTCTCGAGGTTCTGCTGTCTCGTTGTTATCCGTCCTTTTCTGCTTCATCTCTTGCTATCGTTATATGCCCCATCACCTCTCGGATGGCTTTCGGACTCGGATACGATTCTTGTAAACCAATGTTTAAAAAAGATACGAAATTTGTATAACACAGAACAGCGACGATCCATTCGGTACGCTCTCGGAAAGAACAGACCCACTCTCGTATCCGTTCTCAGCGCCGAACGTGCTCAATACACTCACCTTATTTGGCACACCACAGGCACATGCATCAATCAGTTGCGATCTATCAAATCTGACCAGTGACTGCCAATTGTCTGATTGAGGTTTTGACGATGTTATGTGTGGCCCACACCATCTGAGCAATACATCTGGAGATATCGATGATGGCTCCGGACAGCAATGTCGTGGCGCGTCATCAAATTCAAGGTGAAGGGGCGACGATCGCGTGATGTGATGAAGGAGGGAGTGAGGCCTAGTGAGGCAAGTGAGTCGATACGGTGCGTGCGTTCGTGGGCAACATTCATTTCAATAGCATAAACAGTTTCGTAGCACAATTACATCTGAATCCCCTCCCAGTATTAAACAGTCTCCGTAGGACGAACGACCAACTTCTGCCCGCTGACTTTGCCATGTTTGAGTCTCTCCAACCCGTCAGGGACGCTCGCCAGTCCACCAGGGAGGTATTCCACGCGGTTTGGCTATTCAAGAGAGAAACACCATGAGTCTCCGTTCATCTGGGGGAAAAAAGAGGAACCAAACGTACTTTGAAATCACCGGATGCGAGATACCCTGCGATGCGCTGCCACAGATCCACCGCAAACGAGCGGTGAGGCGCGTCGTTGAGGAATCCTGCAGGCCTGATTATCTCCTTCCCTTCGACAGGGTTCTTGATGTTGCTCGGAGAAGACCCGGCAATGAACACCTTGCCCTCCTTCAAGACATCGTCGTAAGTAACGTTCTGCACGTCCGAGTTTCCGATGGTGTCGAAGATCACACTGATGGGTGTGGAAGTGATCGCGGCAACGGCGGAGGGAAGTGAAGATGCGGGGGTGGAACGGTCGATGGTGTGGGTTGCACCGAGGGAGAGGGCAAGGGCGGTGTTGGAGGGGGAAACGGTAGTGATGATAGGGAAAAAGCCGGAAAGTTTGGCGTACTGAATGGCTGAAAGCAAAGGCTCATAGTGAGTATCTTAAGCGGTGGCATGATGTTTGGTGGAGTACTTACCAGCTTGACCGACGGTAGAAGAACCACCAACAATCAGGATGGGATGGTTGGCGTACTCGGTTTTACCCTCTTCTTGCCATGGAGGGAGAAGGGCGGCGCCGCCTGTGCTGTGCTTTGGGCCGTACAAGGCAATACCAGCAGTGGCAAAACCTGCATTGACGGCTGCGGCTTGGTCGAACGTGATGTTGTCGGGAATCTGGAAGAAATGTGGTCAGTTATATGATCTGAGTTCGGGTCAAAAGGCGTACCTTTGCAACGAGATCGCCGAACGCGAGAGCGTATTGCTGGAAAGTCCTAGTGGACGTATCGGCTCTATCCGCGCCGAACAGCCTATGGCAAAACTAAGTACTAAGCAACTACGAAAGACTAAAAGTGCATCACTTACACTTTATCGCCAACTTTGACCTGGGTAACGTTGTCACCGACCTTCACGACGACACCTGAACCATCAAACCCGAGAATGGCTGGGTAAGAGCTGATCGTAAACCCGAGCTCGCGGATCTTCCAGTCGACGGGGTTGAGACCAGAGGCCTCGACACGAACGAGGACTTGGTCGGCGGAGGGTTCGGGGACGGAGGTGGACTCAACGGCCCAATCACCCTTGAGTCCCTGAAGGAAAAGGGCTTTCTGAGTGGTGGGAACAGACATTGTTTGGTTGATCTGTGCTTCGAAGTAGGGAGGAGTTGGAGGATGAGTGAAGGAGATGTTGATGTCGGTTGTAAACCACTCACCTGCTATATACCCGGGCGGACGTACTGCGCCGTCTATGCCTCGCTCAACGCCAAAGCCTGCCGCTGAGCTATTCCGTCGACCTTGAAGACGTCCCTCGTGCGGCATCGCGCAATACCCGACCTATGAGGGTGGTCCTAGAAAGTCGGGACTCGGCAAGGAGGATGCTTGCTAAGCAGACTGACTCAGCCAATGTCAGTAGCATAAGAAAACAGGAGGACGACGCGTCACTTCGTGTTTCGGCACAGGATGAGGCGTTCTCTTCTGGCGAAGGCACCCAAGGTTTTAGATGACGAATGACAAAGATGGGTGTGAGGCGAAACATGAACAGTGTGGATGGCGAATGTACATGGACTGGCACGGACAAAGAGTGGATGATGTGCGAGACGATGTGATCTGATGGTTCTGGGTTGCGCAATTCAGTGTGCAGTAGAAACTACGCTAGAGGTCAATCATCTGACGTTTGGTGGCGTATGCTACCCCACGTATGAAGGAGTTAGCAGATATCAATGAGCTTGAAGGCTTACGATTGGTGGGATGATCCATCGTTGAATACTGGCAGTGTTATACAGTGTTCTTTGAAAACTGTTCTCGCTCCCTGTGCTTGATGAATTTGTGTCAGTGAAGAACGAGGCAAAGCATGAAACTTGAAGGACTTGGAACTGGTCACCGTGACGGAACTACTACAACGCGAACGCAGTCCATAGCGTCATGAGTTGAGAGAGGTTGGGAATAGTCACTCCACATTTCTCAGCGAAGAATCAGTGAATATCAACATACATACATACGTCAATGGTGTGATTCTGGGGTTTGAGTGAGGTTGAGGTTTTCCGTTATAGGGGTGCTCAAAAATGCATCTCACTCACTTTCTCACTCATCGTCTCACTCTTTGAAGAGAAGGGGTGGCGAAGAGCCGAACGTCGGGTGCCTGAGTGTCCACATGGTTCATGAACTCAGAAAAATATATTCGAGGACCAAACCCTAAGCCATATTCCTAGGGTTAACGGTTGGAGTGGTCGGTGCGTAAAACAACGTAACTTACAACTTCGAGAATAACATACTGATGACCATTCACAGAGCACAAGAACTTGAAGTCTGTCGTACCGTAAGATATGCCGCGGCGATGTGGGCGCAATTTATGCCACTCAGCTCGAGTCCTTCCGGTACATCATCGTGATCCTCCGGAAGCCAATCCTCCCCCAAATGGTAAGCATCCTCGTCGAAGGGGTGAGGATCCTGCTGGTCGAAGGGAAGATCGTCTGAATCGTCCAACATCTCCGCCATAAGCTTCGAGACTGCAACCATGATGTGCTCATCTGTGACGGCCTTCTTGGTTTTCTTTGGCATTGCTGATGACGTTGACTGGGAATCTGAGGTCTGAGGCGGCTTCCGCGTTGGATGACACTCCGGTCGCGAGAGAACATATTATATTCTGTACTCGAAACATTTTCGAGCGAAACGGATCGGCACCACTACCGGCTTATTGCTTCATCAACGCCACCAATATCTGAGCGAGAGAGTGAGATGATGAGTGAGAAAGTGAGTGAGATGCATTTTTGAGCACCCCTTATGCAGATCACAGCGCCATATGGTGAGTAATGATTACTATCGATAACTTGAAGCTACTAGCGCCGACAAGCGGCATTGCCCTCTACCTTGGTACACGCTCGACAAGCCCTCCACAAGGCTGCGGAGAGGGCGAATACAGAAATTCTAATACCATTGGCTCATGTATAACTTGACTGTCGCGCCAACCGCTGCCAGGCGTCGCTTCGCTCCGCTGGCAGCTTTTGGCGCGACGGGAGCGGGGCCGGTCCGGCCCCGCTGGTGGCTGACTGGCGTAGTTCAGCTCACTGACCCCCGCAATTCCATAATTGCTACACAAATACAAAATGAATCGATACATGGTGGCTGAGCCTCTCTGAGACTTGACAATGAGATTTCAAAAGTCGACACTCGAGGAGGAGGATGAATGGCGTGATGATCATGTGACAAAACACGTGATTTTTCACGTGACGCGATTTTTGGCCGAAAACGAGGACGGATGTGCCCCTAGAAGACCCCCTACCAAGGTAGAGGGGATTATATTTACGGGGGGAAACCGTTATCTTCGAAATAAAAATGAAAAATACTTTCAATTCCCTGCCACCGTGGCGAGGGTTCGTCTCATATCTTCATCTCCGCTGACCATCCGCTAGACAAAAACTGGACAAGACCACAGCAGTACGAACACAGCTTGTTCATAAGTCGAACGAGGATTGCGGATATTTGGGCGCCATACCTACCGGATATCCGAATGGCCACGCATAGTCCACGCATGCGATAACAGTCCCTGCGGTACAATTTCAGCATACGTTTGGCCACTACCGCACACACGGGCGATGATGCTCGAATACTTGTCAGCTTCTCTCCATGGACCGTTTTCAGCCAAATGAAGAGCAAATCTGGGTTTGCATCCGCCGATCCCGAGGTATAGATGGATGGCCAGCCGCGTTTCTCTCTGTTACACACATCTATCCTATTTACCACCATGAACTTCTTCGCGGCCCCACACCCCACATACGCCAACCAATGCGACGCTGTCGGATGTCACAACACTACCAGCAAGGAAAGGAGTTGAAGTTTTGCAGTGCTTGCGGTGTTGGTCTCTATTGTGTACGTCGCATACCAGTCACTGAGTGGGTGTGTGTACTCACGATCGCGTATTTTACTCGCATGCAAAGTCCAAATTCTGCTAAACAGAGGACTGGAAAACCCATGGAGCCCTCTGTGCTTACCAATAGACAGTGCCAAAGGTGATCAACCACCTCTCAGAGTCAGACGCTCCGAGCCCAGAGCCGGGCAAGCAGATCTATCGGCGCGTCAGTAATTGGGTCTTCAAGTATCGCCCGAGTCTTCCAGATGCCTTGATCCAGTCTCTGACGCTCCCTAGGAGTCCGCAACAGCAACGGCGGCAAGCGCTCATCGTTGTCACGAGTTGATGCGTTTTCCTTTTATTTTCCTTTGATAACCTCTTTTCGGACTTATCATTTCATTTGTTTTCATTCGTCACATGATTCCATCAGTGACTCATCATGTATCAGTCATCATGACTCGTCATGACTCATGCTGACTCCCTTTGTTTCTTTCATGTTCCATAGCCTTCCATGGGTGAGTCATCGAGGCTGCGCGGCCCCAGTATCTCATAGACCTGCCCTAAACCCTTGTAGTATATAAACCCCTGTATGACACCTGGAGACAGCAGCTTTGACCTCTCGTCTCCAGGTAAGTCAAGTTCCACTGTATTTAGCTTACTCGTTCTGATATATAACTCGTCTCCAGCCTTAGAGTCGTAGCACGTTCGTACGTGCTCCTCCAGGTGTGATCAGCGGTTGCAGCGTCCCTATTAAGCCTTTATTTTGGTTGAGTTTTCGCCTCACGACTCTATTCGTGACAATCGTGCAAACACAGTATCTACTTGAGAGAGACGACGAGAACTGCCTCCCCATCGTCGGGATCGAACGGAAGCGAATGGAAGATATGCGAGGGCTGTCCCGGGACATTGAGAGAAGACATCTGTACGAGACTGAGGCAAGGGCCGTCGACCCTGGATCCTATGGCACATGCCTGGTCTTCCTCCAGGTCTACCACCATAAGACAAACACATCCTCCGCACCAGTACTCCTCAGCATGCCTTCTTTGCACTTTGCAACTATTGCTTATCCGGTCACCGACGATCACCTTCGGCGTGGACGTTGCTCGGGCCAATAGGCTCCCGGATCCGATTTGGATGGAAATGTGCATGTCTAGGACGGGCAGCCGACATATCCTCGACTCAAGCAATGGACGTGTGTTGTGATAGGTGTATTCACAGATTTGGGGTGAGGTATCAGTTGTTTTAGGTCGTTATGTGTTGTCCAGTTCCGCGTACGGGTATCCTGTATCCTGTACTGCTATATCCCATCGTATACTGTACACTATCCTGCCCCCCCCCCCCCCCCCCAGCCTTGCCGTGACAGGATTATCAATGATGTAGCGATTGAAGCAGAGGAGCAGCCGATTATCTCCAGCTTCAGCTGTCTTCCAGGCTGTGTCCCGTCAGCCTGATAGTGCCATGTGGAATATTGGCGAGATGATAATCACTTTAAAATTTATCTGCAAAAGAAATAATTTATTCTTCGCCCAACCGGGCCAACCCTCACCCACTGAGAGACCCTGGAGTCAACTTGAAGCTCAACGTTCAACATCAAGGATTATTCTTCAACAAAGTTCATGCATTCATGCGCATCACAGCAATCTATTTGATACACGCACGCAGGGCATATATTCTACGATCAGTGATGCATAACCACGAAAGTTCCGGTCACAATTGAACTTCCAGGTCGAGGATGAGCCCTACAAACGACAAAACGTTGCGTCTGTGTTCGATTTTTTGAGGCAGCTCCCTAGAGTGGGAAATTGGAATGATTCTGGCTGGTATGTCGTGTCTCTTTTCTCACTCGGGTTGCATTTTCTGATGACGAACAGAAGCCTTGTCAACGACATGCAGGCTCTTTTTCTTGGTGATTCTCAGCGGATTGAGAACAAAGCACATCGCACCGGCTCTCGCGCTGGCCGTGATGTGTTGATGTTTGGATACGTCTCAAACGTTCTCGGTGACTGAGAAGGTGATGCAGGCGTTAGACCGTCCCAGCACACCAAAGATGGAGGTCTCGTTGACGCTACCATCAGCAGCGGGCGACTCACACCCACAACAGAGACACTGATTGTTTATTGGCGTTTTACAGGTCACATCTCAGGATCACAGGGGGTCTCCGGTATTCAACGCTGCTATAGTTATATAGCACTCGCGACTCTCTGACTCAACTCGAGAATCATCATGGGGTCTAACACTCTAATCCCTCCTCTGAATGGGTCCGTTTCAGTCCTTCCAGGTTTTGTCGATTTTCGCGCCAAACACAATCCGAATGACCCATGGGTTCTATTTCCATCTGCTGAAGACAGCACGAAGGCGATTTCCATCACATACCTCCAGCTTGCACAAGCCACGCATAGGGTTGCCCACTTGCTCCGGCCTGGAAGGGAGGGCCCCGAACAAGAGACGGTAGCGATGTTATTGAACTGCGATACAATCATGTATGTCTTTGCGATTATTGGGATGGTCAGAGCAGGGATTGTGGTGAGTGCTGTTCTGAACAAGAGGAAGACGCCTCTGAACGGACACCACTTCACCACTTCACAGCCGTATCCAATGTCCCCGAAGAATTCCCCTGAAGCCGTCTGCCACATGCTCAAGGCGACGAACTGCCATCGAATTTTGATGCAGCCGTCGATATCCTCCCTTACTTCAGCCGTCAAGGCGACCCTAGAGAAGGAGAGGTTTCAAGTAGAGCTAATCGAGTTACCGGAGTTGCAAGAAGTCCTTCCCTCACTCTCGCCGGATGACCCAAACGGCCACATTCCTGTGAAACTATACCCACCACCACAGATACAGCCCAAGGCGAATGATTTGACGATATACATCCATTCGTCTGGATCTACCGGGATGCCCAAGAGCATTCCTTTGACGCACGATACCGTCTTGGACATGGCGAGGACTTGTAAGCAACATTATCATGCCCAAACAATGTCACTGCAGATGATTGACCAATCATCTTGGCCAGCTTTGATTCGCACAACTATCCGAAATCAACTTCATTGGGCATGTATGGCTTTGCCAACATTTCACGCGATTGGAGTGGTTGGTCAGGTTGTTCTACCTCTCGCTTCTGGAATCCCTATTGCCATATTCACTCCGCAAGCACCAGCCCCTCCGATCCTTCCGAATCCGAAGAATATGCTTGAAGTCGCCAGGGTGACAGGTTGTGATGCTATGGCCGCCGTTCCAATTTTCATAGAGGTGTGTTCACGCTGCTTTCATTGAACATGAGTGTGTTGTTTACCCTTTTGAGCAATCAAGATGTGGTGCAGGTCCCCCGAGTTACTCAAGTATCTCTCCACGTTGAAATGTGTGGTACGGGCACCTTCACAGTCTCTCTTAGTGCACCTCATTCATTCATCTACAGTCATGGGTCGGCGGTCCCCTCTCCGAAGCGAACGGTAACATGCTCGTTGCCGCACGTGTATACCTCGCAATCATCTTCGGGACCACCGAAACCGGCATTATTAACAAGGTAATGGATTTGGATTTTTCGCCTGACAGGAAACCTGGGAGCAAAAAACCGGAGGATTGGGCTTGGATTCAGATTGATGATGAGCGCGTGGACGCGAGGTGGGCAGACCAAGGGAATGGAACGTTCGAATTGCAGCTGTTGGTGAGTTTCAATGCGGGCTGGGGAAGTGGTTATCGTGCTGATGGAGTCTATCTTGAAGACGTCGGAGAGGCATCCTCTGTCTGTTGAAAATCTACCGGATGTGCGGGGTTATGCAACCAGAGATGTTTTCAGACCTCACCCAACAGAGCCAGGGCTTTGGCGTATGTGCGTACAAACTCTCTTACGCACTCTTTCATCGCCTCACAAACCTGTCGTTCAGTGTTGGCCGCGCAGATGATGTGATCGTTTTAAGTACAGGTACGGGACCCCATTTAGGCTTCTCAATGTCAAACACTCACGTCTTCCTTTGCAGGAGAGAAACTTGTACCGCTACCCCAAGAAGATCATCTCAACTCTGTCCCATTCGTGTCCAGCGCAATCATGTTTGGTCGAGGGCATGATCAACCAGGAGTCATCGTTGAACTTCAACCCGAAAACGCGATCGATCCCAAGGACGAGCGTGCTGTCATCTTGATGCGTAACAGGATATGGTATGTTGACTTGGCTTGCTTTATTACCCCATCTCCCTCACATATTCACCAGGCCGCACGTGGAAGAGGCAAATAAACGCGCGCCAGCATTCGCAAGATTGTTCAAAGAGACGATCTTATTCGCTGACCCTCTGAAACCATTTGCACGAGCAGCGAAAGGGACCGCAATACGCCCAGTTATTATTCAAGCGTACGAGGAAGAGATCAATTCATTGTGAGCCGTTTGAGTGTGCACGGAGTAAACGCTGACGGGTACACGTAGGTACGCAAGGCTTGAAGAGAGTGTTGGAGGTGCTCAAGGTGTAGCTAAACCACCCACGACCTGGTCCCCTGCGGATGTGGAAGTCTGGTTAGCCAAGCTTAGCGCATCCATCAATGAAGACCAAGCTGTATCCTCTACCATCGACTTATTCGAGCAAGGATTCGATAGGTGTGTTCTATTTCCGAGACTATCATACCATTCCGCTAAGTTTTCTGTTCAGTTTGAGTGCCACTTTTCTCCGCAACCGAATTATGGCCTCTCTGCGCGCATCGCCCTCCCCTTCCGCCCAACATGCCGCTCATCAGATTTCTCAAGACTTCATATTTGCTAACCCGACCCTGGTTAGGTTGACGAACTCTATCGTCGGTCTCGTCCATCCTGAATTCAACGATGGAGAAATGCCGGGTGTAGAAGAAGAAATCGAAATGATGATTGAGAAATATTCAAAGGATATGCCGGTATTCAAACGAAGCGGAGGAAAAGGTTGGAAAGGCGCTGTGGTTCTGTTGACTGGGTCTACTGGCGCACTTGGAAGCCATTTGCTCGTATCCTTACTGAGGAATGAGGAAGTCTCAGAGGTGGTGACGCTGAATAGGGGAAATAACGACGACGTGGTTGCCAGACAGAAGACGACGTTGGAGGCTCGAGGCATTGGTGTCGGTGTTTTGGAATGCGGTAAATGGACGTCATTGACGGGCGATATGAAGGAGAAGGATCTGGGCCTGGAGAGCGAGAAATTGATCAAAGTGCGTATGCTTCCTGAGCTTTGTCTGCAACGTCCTGACACTCACTTCTTGGACCCAGCTCCTCGCACGGACGACTCATATCATCCATAACGCATGGCGCGTTGATTTCAATCTCTCGCTCTCCTCCTTCGTCCCTTACATTTCCGCAACGCGCAATCTCATCGATATTGCCTCCCAATGTACTCACCCTGTGCGGTTCCTATTTGTGTCCTCCGTGTCGGCGGTTTATGGATGGGACTACACGCAGAGGGGGGAGATTCCAGAGGATCTCATAGAAGAGAAGGGCGTAGCGGGAATGAATGGATACGGCGAGGGGAAATACGTTGCTGAGCATGTGGGTCTATATTTGACATTTCATGGTTTCCCCGCTGACAGTCAAGGATGTGTAGGTAGTTACACGCGCAAAACGTGCTGGCCTCGATGCAAGCTGTGCAAGAATTGGCCAGATTTGCGGGTCCACCTTCAGTGGGGACTGGAGCATAACAGAGTGGGTGCCTATTCTTGTCAAGACAGGCTTGTCATTTGGCGCTGTTCCTGACCTGACCGGAGTGAGTCTCGAATTCCGCGGTTCCTTGCTCTTATTTCCTCGAGTACCTTGCTCACGACGCTGCGACCGATCGATTATTCAGACAGTCTCCTGGATTCCCATGGATATAACCGCTCTCACCCTCGTCGATATCCTCCTGGGCTCTAGCTCGCTCCCAGATGTTTTTAATCTAGTTCACCCACGACCAGTACCATGGAGGGAGATAATGTGCGCCATTTGCGATGCCTTGGGTATGAACGGGGATGAATCAAGGATGAGGTTCGTGCCATTGCGTGAATGGGTGGAAAAGGTTGAAGTAGCAGGTGCAAGGGCGGCACAGAAGGACGTGGCCACCTACGTAAGTCATTTCTTACGGAGAACACAAGGAACTCTGATCCAACGATGCGTTTGTTGAACCAGCCCGCGATCAAACTTTTGCGCTTTTGGAAAACACTCCTTCATGCCGAGGCGACTCACAGGCAGAAATCAAGCTTGAATACCTTGATCTACGAGGCCGGATATCTGCCCATGATGCAGACCGAAAAGGCCGAGAGGTTGAGCCGAACATTGCGAGATGCTGCGCAGGTAGGGAGCCGGGAGGCACAGCTGTGGGTTGCATATTGGAAAAGGGTGGGGTTCGTACCTTGAATTGATATCTGTTCAGTTTACTCCCCGTCAGATTCCCCCATACGAGCAAGTAGACATGTAGTAGTAGTCACACAAAGCTGATACATTGGAGGTAGTAATCTGAAACACAGGAGAGAGAGAGAGAGAGGGAAAGAGAGAGTTTTCCGAGGAATTTTTGAAACTACCTATACACCCAAGTATATCCAATGTGACCCATCCAACAAACAATCTATCAGAAGGCTCTCGCAACGCCTTTGGTGTCCTGCTCCTCGTCAGTCCCCGTCCCTGACTCCGTAAACTCCACCTTTGTCGTCAATTCCTGCATCTGCATATCCCGACCCGCCTTGGAGTCTCTTGTTGGGACTTTCATCCGAGGACGCGAGCGCTCGAAGTCAAGGTCTCCATCGGAGTGGTGTTGTTGGTGCACGTCCACGCGGATACCAAGGCCTGAGGGGACATGCCCGGAGTGAGTCCGTGATGATACCGATTTGGCAGTGACGGCGAGTCCAATGCGAACGACGATCAGGTTGAAGACGATAGAAATGATGGGGGAGATCTACAAAAATTACACAGCATGTGAGCAAAGGCGCGACTTGAAAAGGAATAGTTCAGATGTCAACTCACGATATCGAGGAAGAGGAAAATGACCGGAGAGTTGGCAAGGAATATAATAAGTGCGACGATGATGGTGATGGAGTAAAGTAGACCAGACTCGATCACGACGTGGAGAACCACAGAAAGACGGTCCGTTGATACATATCCAGTAGATCGGCTGTTCACACGCCAGATGCGCCATGCGAGCAGTGATGTAGCACTGATATTCGTCACGAGCGTGGTGGCGTACGCGGACACGATCCAGCCAGCAGTTGTAGGTCCAAAGACGTTGGTTGAGTTGAATGGCAGGTTATCGAGCGCGTGATTCACGCCGACTGTGGAAGCTGCACCATACCACAGAGCATCAGTATGTTGCTGCTATAGATAGAATCAATACTCACCCAGAAGTGCTAACCAACCAAGCCCAGGGAACACGACAACGTACCATTTTCTCCAGACGACAAACGTCCTATAAATCTGTCCAGATATGTTAGACTACTGCGAAGAAAAATGTAAACGAGAAGACGCACAACAGCAGCGTCCAGAATCAAAGTTTGGGCATTATACAGGGTACTCTTCGCGACGTATGTCGGTCGAGACACATCTAAGAAGTACCCCTCAGTGCCGCCAGGATGGCTCATACCCTCCTTCATGAATCCGGTTTGTAGTCGCACAATGTTGACCGCAAGTTCCTGCAGGGAGAGGTCAGCATCACAAAATAACATATCGTGATTTGAAACGAAATCACGCACCGCAGTGGCGAGAAGTATGAGTAAGAAGGATGTGAGAATCATCGTCTTATTCACTTCTTGCCGCGACCGATTTTGTACGAGGATCCACATCGTAAGTACAAACATCAGTACCGCCACGCCTGTAGAGAAACCATTGTCTCAGTTTACAGAAAGAAGCAGGAGAGAGGACGGTGCGCACCATAGAGGAGACTCTGGAGCGTGCCGGCATAGATAGTCAACTCCGGAATACTAGCGACCATGGTTGATGCTACGAAGTTTGCGAGCGTAGGAGTCAATATGTTATAGTGGTCGATGAAAAGTTTCTCGGTTCCCCCATCTACTGGAGGTCCCAAGTCCAAAAGTGCGCTGAGAAAGGAGTGAAGTGAATGGAAAGGACTGTGGTGGGAGGATGAGAGGGGAGTTCATATAACATTCCATCGCGACCTGTGAGATTTGAGTTTATGTGCCGATGGCCCCGACCAGGGCTGGCGCGAATTGTTATTGCTAGTTGGAAAGTCTCTGTGAGTGACGAGGAAAAACCAATTGATCAAGTTGTGTCTCACTTGGGTAATTTCGGGGTGATTATATTACCGGACCTGAAATTCCCCCAGAGCGCCTGGTGATGCTACCTCGGCAGTGGGAGAGGCGGGAGTAAAATCAGCGTGGACATAAGTGCATGTGCTATGTGCATAAGATTAGCGGATAAACATCATGATGGACAGCCTAGTCGACATTGGCATGTTTGAGACTTGGAATGCTGCAGGACGCACCTGCCGGTGTCGCAAAGATATGAAGTCAGTATTTGTTACACTTATGTTACGCATGTTATGCCTGTAATCTTCTTGACCTGGCGGTGACTGACAGCGAATGCCGGACCGCCGGGAGATTCAAGATGGAACCGGTGAATCTGGGGTGATCACTTTGTTGATCGCTCAAGTATAACCGTATGGTATCACAACTGAGTGCGTGTGGCGTTTGCAGCAGAAATGTGGGGCGGTCTGATGCATGTTCCACGCTAGATTTAGTGCTCGGAGGGTTCCCTAAACATGAGAAAGAAAACGAACTCGACTTGAGCGTGGGTATGGCGTCGTCGCAACCATTTGTTACGAATTGTATATGCATGGTGATGGATGTGCCTGTGGTGGTATATGGAATGGATCCCTGGAAAAGTATGTATGGGGTCCGATAACTGCGGTGCGAGGCTGGTAACTTGTATTTCACCGCCGTACACGGCAACGTGAGTCGGTGAAAGATTGGTCTTACGATTTGTACTGTACTGGTATGACATATGATCAGCATCTAAGCGTCAGATGTGGCGGAAGATCACAAGCGACAAAATATAGAGCGTTCGGGGTGATCAGCGGCAAGTTTGAACTTGTTCAAATTTTATAGAAGGTAGGCGGGGCTACATGTGCTAGCAAACGCTCGCTCAGCATACAATGTTGAACGATGAACCATAGGTCCGAAATGAGAGAGAGAACGAGTATAATATGGACTCACATCAATGAGCATGGCGTCGTGTGAATCCAAGTTTTGGGAGAATCTTCCAACAGCCACGATGAAAGATTTTGCACGTATCGCCCTCAGGAGAACAGTGGGCCTGGATGAACGATGAAGCGCTGACGAGACGACCAGCAGAAATCCTCAGGGTTGCCTAAGGGCCAAACTCTTTGCAGCATTTCTGAGCTGCAGCTGTACGGAATTCTAACGGCAACAACCGGGTTGTGCAAAGGATCCCGGCCAGATTTCCTCAGTATGTGAAGGACGTTGAATTATAACCTGTACCACAGCGCAGCAGGTACATCAGCTCGTTGCGGGTTTGTTGACCGTGGTTCTTCGTTCCATTCGCATCAGGTGAGGGTTTCGCAAGTATCGTAGAGGACTCACAGCAGATCAGCTCGCTCCTCCTTCTGTGACCATTTGGCCATGTTGGGGCGACAACCTGCGAGACTCACCTCCACTCGCAGAGCGCTGGACATGATCCAGGTTTTAGAGCCAGGTTTTCCGTGGATAGCTACGCCGCTACCTAAGTCATGGCTTCCTGCCACTAGGCTAGTAGGTAGTAAGTCGGTGGTGGTCACTGGTCAAGGCTCAGCGAGAATTTTTGTTCGTCATGTGACCCAAATGTGACCGTTACCACAATTGGCACGCGACTGATTTGTGATCGCGTCGATTCAAACCGAACGACCATTCCGAGTCGGACTGTTCGCCCATCTTGTCGACCTTCGACTTGAAAACTTGGAACGCGATATCACCTAGAACTATCGTCTATGTCCCTTACACGGCGACCGTGTGTTTCCCCCCCCGTGACACTGTCTCATCGCCTTATCGTGGCACGGCTTGAGTGCTGAGAGCGCCCCCGTTCACCCATTTTCAGGTGAGTGAAGAGTATCTTCATTGGTATCCTCATATTTTTCCGTATTTGGATGTTCCACGAGATAGGAGGCCTGTTCAGACGTTTGTTCTCGTATTGACTCTGCATTTGTCGCCAGCGGAGCACGCGACTGGTATATGCCGAAGGATTCTACCTGGTATAGCGGCCTCATAAACATCACAAAAATGATTTTCCTACATTCTAGAAAATGGCATAGGTTCAGGGACTCTGAATTTGTCTGCAAAAAGGTGCGCCACAGCGTCTGCTTCGCTAAACGACCGTGTGCTCTGGAATCTTACTCACACCGTACTCTTTTAGGACGAAAGGCTCTCGATCATTCACGAGTACTGTGGCCAACAGCATGATAACAAGAGTATTACTAAGTATGAGAATTAATTCCCTCTCTTCCCTTAGTGAACCTTGCACCGTCCGTTATGTCCATCGCTCATCTCGACACTGTGAGAAATGCCTTATCAACGGTAAGAAGCGTGGTGAGTATCTACTTGCGTTTCTGGCCTATGTGCTCTCATGCATGAGTACCAGGTCTCCATGCACCTTCCGGCAACGACGAATCCTCGAGCTCAAGCACCCTGCTCAGTCATGCGATCCCGCCACTTTTGTGTTGGATGGAAAGGACGCCGTTGACGAACCGGGGGTTGATTCAAGCTTTCGGGGAGAAGCTGATGGAAGGACAGGTCCAGGGCGAAATGGACGTGAGGCACTGGCAGAGAGGGGGTTAGAGATGTACAGTAAGTTCTTTCTGTTTACCGAGGCATTTTTACCCGCTAACATGTACGCAAAGGCAATTATTCGCTCGTCAAATCCCATAAAAGCGTCCCTCACAGCACGGAGGTTTGACACCCTAGACCTCATCTTTCCAACTAAATACACTGGTGGATCCCTTATTCTCCGTGAGTAAGACGCTTCTCGCCGAGATGCTTGGTGATAGATCGTTCATACCTCAAGGAGAATATCTCGCATTTGGTCTTCAGTGCGAGTACTCCCTTTTGCCTTTTTGGTGCGGAGAAAGCCTCTTTGGTTACCTTCGACACATTCTCAGTGTAGGGTCCCGACGTAGATCTCATGGAGTCCCCAAACCACTGTCACTCGACGCTTCACTCGGCTTGTGGTACATCTCAAAGGACGATTACTATGAGTACGATGGGATCCTGTGCGATTTCATCCGAGTCCCGGGGCGGAGTTCGACGAGTTTTTGTGCGAGTTGGGCAGCGCCCGGCTTAGGTGTCTATGTCCTACGTATACATCCCGGCATTACTATAGCACAGCCTCTATGGAAAACACGGTCGAGCTCTAAGCCGTTTTCTCCTCTACTTTTTCAGACTTCACATCCAACCCGAAGGTCTCATCTGTAGCTGAACCCATCGGGATGTCCTTCATCATTGGTAGAACCAAGATACCCACTGCGGATATCCCAATCATCGTCTTCCAAACGACCGACAGGCTGTCGGCAAAGGCCACCTGGACCTGCGATTGCAAGGGTTGCGGGAGGCTGCGGATCTTAGGGATGGCCGAGATAGCGATTTCGAGGCCTTGTGGGAAGGAGGAGATGAACTCTACGGGAAGTCGCTTTTGAAGCTGGTTTTGTAGGACCGTGCTGGAGATGGTCATTCCCCACGACTGACACATGAGAAGGGCACGTGAGTGATGAGAAACGACGGTGAACAGAATCGGCGTACGTAGGCGAATGTCCTCGTGAACTGGAAGAACGCGAGGGCGTATGCAGAAGACGTGACTGGTAGTGGCGCGAGGACAGCGTACATGGGACCACCGAACTGCACATCATAATCAGTATGCGGTGCGTTACCGGCTGAGGGAAGACGTACGTTTAAACCAACACCGATGGAGACCAGGATCTGGTATCCAACCCACTGCGCTGTGCGGCTGTCGGCTCGAAGAAGACTCATCAGACCGAAGCCAACGACTGTGAACACCCATCCGACGGCGTTGGGAATCCGGTAACGACCTGTTGCCCGGACCCATACACCGCAGACAAAGGAGAAGGGCGAAACGAGGAACGCGTTGGGGAAGCCGTATACACTGGATTGGATCGGTGATGCGTTGAGACAGGCTTGGAAATATATCGGAGTGTAGTCTGGACCCAGCATGGACTTTGAGTTAAAGAGAATAAATTGGTCTGCTCAAGGACTCACAGATAAGGGTGATGCTAGCTATGCCGTGAATAAACGTGCAGATGTACCTATTCAATGGGTCCAGTAAGTGATCATGTAAGAGTGGGTGAAAGGGATGACCCACCCGCTGTATGTCGTCGTGTTATTCAAAATTCTGAAAGGTATCGTGGGTACCTTTGGGACGTGAGCTTCATACACGACAAACGCCGCGAGCAAGCCAAGACCGAGGAACAACGGTACAAGAACATATACGGACACCCAGGGATACCTGGTGCCTCCCCATGTTAAACCCATGATTGCGAGCGTCGTCCCGGCGATGACGATGACATTTCCACTAACCTCCAGATGAGTTCGGTTTTGCAGCGGAGCGTACGAAGAGTTGTAAAACGTACAACCAATCCACTTTCGCTACCTTTTCCCAGAAGGAGCCTTGAGGGGTGCGGACGCGGAGGAAGAACGCGACTAAGACCAAGGAGATTCCTGCAATAGGTAAGTTGAGATCTGAGCATGGAGTAATCAGCATGCTGGGTTGAGGAGGAGGAGTAAAACTTACAAAACAACCATCGCCACGATACCTTCTGGGCAAAAACACCGCCAACGATAGGGCCAATACCCGCAGCCAAAGAGAATACCAGGCCGATAAAACCCTGGTACAAGCCTCTTTCGGACAGAGGGACTAGATCTGCGATGACGATTTGGCACACAGTGGAAATCCCGCCCCCTCCAAGACCCTGTACAGCTGAACACAAGAAGGTCGTCAGTCAATAAGAAGCAAACCAAGGACAGGCAGGGCAGAAGCGACGCACTCCTAGCTGCGATCATCATGTCCATGTTTTTTGCAGCACCGGCCAACGCACTCCCGAGGGAAAATAAAATGATGCATCCCATCATCACAGGTTTTCGACCGAAGACATCCGCCAGCCCTCCAATCAACGGAAGGATTGCAGCGCTCGCAAGCGCGTACGCCGAGGCAACCCACGTGAAGTTGTCTTTGCCATTCAGGTCTTCGGTGAGGGTGGGAAGGATCGTCGAGACGGCGGTGAGATCAAGAGCTGCGAGAAGAACAGAGAAAAGAATGGCTATGAGGGATAAACAGAAGACAGAGCCTTTTCCAGGACGCTTGGTACTTGCTTCGGGCTTGAGCTCGACCATTTCTTGAGGCTGTTCGGCTTCAGCTTTTGCGCCGGTCGTTTGGACCGAGGCCATGCCTGATACTGAGGGGGTGATGTGGCGCTGTTAGTATGGTTGGATTTTATACCTTCGTCGCATAAACCAATGACGCTTCAGCCGACGGATTTTCCATGCAGCCTGGAAGGGCGGCGAAGATATGGGACACGAGGGGGGCGGGGATGAAGTCTTCGTTCATTGTCATGCCCGATCACCTACGAATAGCGCACCAACTAGGGCTCGGGGGTAGATTAGAACCATCCGGTTGTAGCAGTTCGAACTTCAAGGTGAATGATCATAAGAGTGTATCAACGTCATGGAGGTACAGTCAATCGCCCTCAGGCACGCCAATAATAGTGGCGATGCAGTCCAAGTTTCCGAGGAATGAGATGGACATGAACAATCTTTCGGAGATATGTTCTTATCAGCGTCGGGATGAATGGATAACGCATGTTTCCGCACCTCTCTCAAGCACGAGCTAAGATATCACGACTCAGTGTACCACGAGGAAGCGATGGCGGTAAGAAAGGGAGGTAATACAAGGTAGCATATGACTCCCGAATATACAGAGCGCGATTGAGCTAGCTGTTCTTAGCACCTGCACTTTTGTCCTTCTTCCTCTTCTTCTTTGACGACTCCTCCGCTTTAACAGAAGTTGACGCTTGCGAGAGAGGGGTAGGATCCTCCCGCGGTCTTTTCTTGCCATTCGAGAGTTTTGCGGCTGAAGGCAGCTCATTACCCGTTTGTTCCTCGGCAGTTGAGGGCGATGGTTCAGTTTCAGAGGGCTTGAGTAGCATTGTCTCTTCAGACGGCTGGACCTCGGTCGCAGGGGCAGAGGCGGCGGTCGTTTTTGCCAGGTATGCTTCGGGAATAACGATACGTGGCTCGGACAAGATCGCGCGGTAGGTTCGACGAGTTTCTGACCAGGATGTCGGCATAGATCAAAAGCCTTTGGACAACACTTACGAGCTCGGAGTATCACTGCTTGTGGTGTCTTGGTCAATGCATCATGAGAGAGGTTTTGCGGAAGGTCGAGCATTGAGATTCTAAAGCAAGCCGATGAATTGCAAGCACGGCCAACTGCGAGAAAAGTACGCACAGGTTGCCAACATCTTTGGGAGCTCTCAGGCTGGTCTGATTCACTGCACCTGATGTGACAATAACACTCTTCCCCTTTGTCACCCGGATGATCTCCCTCGCGGCAGCCCACCAATTTCTCTTGCCTCCGGACCCACTTTCACCACTTGCTGAACTCCCTAAGGACGGATCGGATTCACCGCCGAGAGCACCAGAGTATGAAATCTCGAAAACGGCGCCGTTCTTCAATGCAGTTCGCACAAGGGTGTGCTTGAGGTTGAACGGTAGCCGCGGAAGGGTGAGAGGAAGTGAAATGATATGTGCCGTGACGTTCGATGGTGTGCTGTGCGAGAGACATGCGAGGGAGAAGGAAGCGGCAGTGGTTGGCAGGAGCGCGATGATATCGTATGGAGCGAATAGGGAGGCATTGGCCGGTGTCTACATGAGGGGTCAGGAAAATGGGATAATCCTCAGCTTGTGATACTCACCAGACCAAAGCCTTTCTCGCTATCTTCGTCAAGCACGATGGTCAGTCGTTTGACGTACGCAATGCTCTCTCTCTTCCGCAGGTGAAGCAGTAAAGAGGCAAGGACGTTCGCATGGGTTTTGGGATCGACTTTCTTCTGAACTGTTTGATTGAAGGCAATCACGGTATATCCTACTACAAACTTCAGTTAATAGGACATTCAGAACACAAACACACGACTGACAATGGACGAGAAAATCGATCCGGGCTTCAAGTTCCACCAATTGTCCGGGAGTATATGTTATGGGTGAAGTGGAAGCGTCGGCCTGCTTTCCTTTCCCTTTCTTGGATTGTTGCGGCGGCCTCTGTGTGGACGTCAAAGGAACAGGAAGATTGAGGTCAATGTACATCGTGGACGTTGAGCTCGACACCGAGTAGCACGCGATGAACAGCGAGGAGGAGAGTTGATCGCCAAACGCCGGGAATTATGCCACGTGCACCCCGACGCGTCGTTCGTGGCGCGCGCCCGCCTTTTGTTTCTCGCCACAACCTCCTCACCGTCGTGAACGTTGGGCTCGCCACACATGGCGGCACCCGCAACTCCAATCCGGGCAATTACGAATTCCCTCTCGTTGCGCTCGACACCGTCTGTACCACCAGCCTCCAAAACATACGAACCGCTCGTCAAGGCCGTTCTCCGGCATCGACTCATCTTCCGCATTTTCGTGTTCTCCGCGCTGTTCACATGGGGAGCTGCTGCAGTGAAGGGGTTGTGGGTACAGGGGGGGTTGTCGAAGCTGGGGTTTAGCGCGACACTACTGAGCCCAATAAGCCCGGCGCTGTTGATTCTAGCTGCTGGAACTTGGTCCTTGGGAGTCCTGCCAGTGCTTGTGTTGCGGAAAACATATCTCACCGGTGAGTTATGGATCTTATAAGAATACAGAACTCTTACTGAATATCAGTACAGCCACGCCTACTATCTCAAGCTCCCCATCCCAGGTTTTCTTCGCAGCACAAACCAAGGCATCTACCATTCATGCTCTCCTTACCCATCTTGCTTCGGCTGCCATATTCATGATTATTCACGTACTCACGACATATCTTTACGCATCTGCTTTCGAAATTGATCTAGGACTCACGCTGTTCGTGAGATCCAAGTACGCACCTGCTTTGCATCCTCATCTACAATGAATAACATTTCTCGTCATATAGGAGGCATCCATACTACCTCAATGGTCGCACACTCTATGTTCTTTCCTCGCAATTGACTGTCGCTCTGTTCTACCTCTCTCGCAACATCATGCTCGACCGCTTCACAGTCCGTTGGACAGCTACCCTGCTAGGTGCCGAGACACGGAACTACCGACTCGCAAAGCTGCTCACTTCCTCCATCACAATGGCTATCCTTGTGGCCATCAGTACTTCCGTCAATACGGTGATCTTTGGCTTGGGTCGATCACTCGTTCTTCCCATCCTCTTCAGGCTACCCATCATCCCGAGATTCCTGAAGCCGTTCACAGCTCATTTTCTCCGCGGCCCATTGTCTTTCTCCCTGCTTTTCCGCAATTGGTCACTTATACAAAGCTCGTACAACCTTGCGCTCTTTACTGTTCTCAATTGGGAGTTCGCCGAAGCCGTATTTGATACATACGTCTCAGAAGTACGTCTCGTCTAACCTGGTTATTGATTTTCGCTCGCCTAACAGCTGCGTTCAGCCTCTTAACGTTTCGCGCGTCACCGCGGATCCGGCGTTATCACTCACATCCGGCATTTCTTCCCCATCCTCATACATTCAGCATTTTGCTTTCTCAGAGCTGCGGGCGCTCGCCACGGACCCCTCAGCAACTGGCTCATCTCGTCGTACGGCACTCTTCTCCGATCAAAAATATAACCCCACCATCTGGAGTACGCTCGTTCGCACCTCCCTTCTCATTCTTGGCCAGGACTACCAGACGTTACTAAGGAGAGGCAAGCCTGAACCAAAGCCAGCAGTACCTGTAGTGGAAAACAAGGACAAGAAGGAAAGGCCGAATATCCCGAGCACACCGCTGGTGAAGACAAATGTGTTCAAGGCTGGATCATCAGGGAGGAGTCCCCTGAAGAGTGCTTTGGAGACTTTGGCTTCAGACGGTGTTGTCACAGCGGCGGCAGACGAGCTCGGTTCGTCTCAGATACCAGAGCTGTTCAGGAGCGTCATGGCGCCAGCGCTGACTCCGGCGAAACCCAAGGATGAAGGGAAGACAGATGCGACACCAGCCCCGAAGAAGATCGCGGCTCCTAGTCGGTGGAAAGCGCAGGCAGCGAGAGAGGTGCAGAACGTCGCTGAGAAGTATACACCAGGGTGGTTGGCAGAGGTGAAGTTGCAGGTGGTGGATTGGTGGACACGGGAACGCCTGAGCAGAGTGGTGGAAGGGAGCTTGCCGAACAGGAAGATTGACGCCCTCTTGATCGAATGTGCGTTCACTTTGTTTATTTTTCGTCGTTATTTTGTGCCGACTGATACAACGAAAACGGTATCACAGCGCTCTCTGGCTTTGTCTGTGGGTCGTTGACCGAAGACAGATATGGCGTCGTCCAGCGTGATATTCCTCGCATCTTGGAGTCCTTCGTTTCATTCCTTCTCGCCATTGAGGAGTATCAATCCGAACTCCTCGCATCAAACTCAAAAATTGCAAATGTATCTCCAGGAGAGCGTGCGCAAATGAGCAAGCAGGAGCTTGCACTGCTTGAGAGGTCGCTAGAGGATTTCGGTAAGGCTACGGAGGTGCTGAACGAAGTAGGAGATGGTGAATACCTGTTGCATTATGATTGTGAATTTGGCCCTGACTACCCTCTGTTGTTCCATAGCGCTTAAAGCTGGTATTGTCCAGATTGTACAGACTTTCGGTCATCGACTGGCTGCGTTCAAGTTCCCGCCACGGATAGCGAATAAGCTACAAGGCTTCGTTGATTATTCCTGACTGTGCGTCTCATGTGTTGATGTAGACTCACGGTATTGTCAGCGTTATTGAATTTATGAGGTCTTTTCCGGCTTTTCGCCATCAACTCGTCTGAAAGAAACGGATGGCGAGAACAAAGTGGTCAAGCTCAAGGTCGAGGACTTTGGCTATTGCGGCGACACCATCGCATTACATCATCCCCTCTACCTTGGTAGGGGGTCTTCTAGGGGCACATCCGTACCCGTTTTCCGCCAAAAAATCGCGTCACGTGAAAAATCACGTGTTTTATCACATGATCATCACGCCATTCATGATTCATCCTCCTCTCGACTCTCGAGTCTTGACTTTTGAATCTCATTGTCGAGTCTCAGAGAAGTTCAGCCACCATGTATTGATTCGTTCTGTATTTGTGTAGCAATTATGGAATTGCGGGGGTCAGTGAGCTGAACTACGCCAGTCAGCCACCAGCGGGGCCGGACCGGCCCCGCTCCCGTCGCGCCAAAAGCTGCCAGCGGAGCGAAGCGACGCCTGGCAGCGGTTGGCGCGACAGTCAAGTTATACATGAGCCAATGGTATTAAAATTCCTGTATTCGCCCTCTCCGCAGTCTTGTGGAGGGCTTGTCGAGCGTGTACCAAGGTAGAGGGCAATGCCGCTTGTCGGCGCTAGTAGCTTATTTGAAAGTATTAGGCTCTTTACCCCGGGTTTCACGGACATTTTGGATACCCAGAATCCGCCGGAGCCAGTCCGGAATAACGTGATACCGGGAGACAAGGAAGAGCATTCCAAAGTTCGGTCGGAGGCTTACTGGTCTATACAATGGACGCAGGAATGCAGCAAGCTTCATTTATGAACAGGATTTCGATACCCATTCATAGTCGTCGTATGAAGTGTTGAGGAACCTTCTGTGAGCGACCTCTTGTTCATTTGTTCGTTGCAACTGATCACAGAGATGACCATCGAACTAGTTGTGGTCATTGACGAATCACTGGTGCTGATGCTCCACATTTTCAGACTTTGCACCAGATTGAACGGGCTTCATCATTCATGGGACCGTAGACTCTAATACAGAACGACTATCTTCTGTATCGAGGTCAGCCACGGAGACTAACATTTGGCCAAGACTATGAAACATGGTCCGCTGCATCAGCAAAACGACATTTTACTTTTGAGGTCTTATGCGAGCTTTCGCCGATCGTACCTGGCTTTTACGACTTTGACAGCTTAGGGTACTTGACTGGTACTTGGGCGTGCTTGCCATTCACGCAGCGCTCGCTCAATCAGCGAGGTTCCTCTTCATCGATTCATCAATTGATCCATCAAGCGGCCCTCAAAAGCCGACTCTTAGAAAAATTTACTCCTCGACACCGAACCACCACCATCCCCCACGGCAGACTCATAGACATCCTCGTGCGCCTTCGTACTTATCCTCCTACCGGACCCCGCCGTGGCGCTGCCTGGTGCCGACTCCTACTTCATCAACACTTCATCTCGGTCCCGACATCATCAACTCTTTGCTACGTCCATGATGACCTCTCGTGAGAACTTTGTAGTTTACTACATGGCTTGCTGGGTTGTTTCCGTGTTTCGATGAGTTCTCCACCGATTGAGATATTTTTTTCTTTCGTTCACACGGAGTGCCTGCTATATTGACTCGCAACCAACTTCATTCACTTCAAGCACACTCGAGGTGGAGGCATTCGAGGTGGTGAGTGCCATGTCACGACATCAGAATTCCATCTTTGCTAATGCATTTCTGGTTGCTGACAGTACACTCAATATCTCGGGATAAATCCAGGATGAAACAAGTACCTTCAAGTTCGGAGATGGCATTTGGATGGGACGGGGTCAACAGGGTGCACAATCCCTTCAACTCTCAAAGAAGCACCGAGTACTGACTCAAACTTCACTTTTTATAGCGCTGACATCCTTCGCATCTCAGGCTCACAGACGAGGTACATATATATTCCTTGATTCAACGTTTCTATCTGCCAGACACTAACTTCTGCTCACAGTACCTTGAAGCCTGAGGCCTGAGCTCCAAGTCTAAGTGTGGCGGCGGCGCGGGTTCATTTTCTCGAAAGGTACGTGCATCAAAATCAAGTCAGTAGATACCAGATACGACCGTCTGTACCTGTCGAATTATTTGAATACATAAGGAATTGAGAATTACTGCCTGTACTTGGCCGAGCTTATGTGGTGCTTTTGCGAGCTTTTGTGGTGCTTGCCGTTACTTCTCGGCAAATAATCTACTAATCGACTTTTCGTCCTAATGGTGCTTTTCACACTTGCACAAGAACCGCAAGTCGGGAAAAGCACGGGAAAAGTACGCCAAGTATATTGACAATTTCCTGATGTGACAGGACAACCGATATTGAAACCGGTCGCACCTGTGATGGAGAACAAGGACAAGGAAAACTGGACATCCCAAGCCCACCACTCATTGAATTCGGTGGTTTCCGAGAAAGAATCAGCGGCTTGAACCTTTGATGTCTTGGGAAACCCAGTGAACGGAAGTTGAACGTTGAACGGTGGGTTGAGATATTTTACATCAAACACGGGAGACAGAGGCCTCTGTTTGGGGCCCAAATAGTGAACGAATATTCATCCAATCAATGTTCCCGCAGGGGGCACCTGTTTGGGACCCAGGTAGTTACGCAAACAATAAAGATATTTTGAAGTATGTTTGGATCCCCCGAAACTCACACAAATATCTTGATTGCAAGGTGGCCAAATATGCTTAACCGTGCATTCTGATTGGCTAAGAAACATTATTTGGTGACCAAGTAGTCTTAAAGTTTGATTTGTGCAATAGGGGGGTCTGTATCAATCTCGCCACAATAAACAATTGAGTAACTACCCGAGTCCCAAATAGGTGTCCCTGCGGGAACATTGATTGGATGAATATTCGTTCACTACTTGGGCCCCAAACAGAGGCCTCTGTCTCCCGTGAAAGTATTTGCGTAGAGTATGGATGGTGTCCCGGCATTGTCAGATCAGCTCGGCTCATCTTAGATCCCGGTGTTTCCAAGAGCGCCAGCAAAGTCACCGGTCACTGCGGTCAGACTCGAGGATGGAGAAGGTTGTGTTTCCGGCGGCGAAAAAAAAACGACTATCCCGAGTGCTTGCAATCGTCACATTTCCCCACATTCTCCAAGTGGGCTTTGAATAATACAAAGGTCCTGCGAATGGCGGTCTTACGAGTTTGCCGGACTTCTTAAGGGACACCAAAGCCGGTATGAACAGGATCATTCCCCGCGAGGAAAGTGATTGATGATCAGACCGTATGATTCTCGCATTCAATATTATGGTTTCTTAGGAAGATGCCTTCGTTGTGTTACTGTTGAGATTATGCCTTTCGCACACTTCAACAGCGCCACATTTTCACTCTGTGGCGAGAAGGCTGGAGACTCTGTAAGTCATACTTCGCTGTATCCGTTCTTGAATTTTCACTCACCCGGGTACATTGTGTCAACAGCGTAAATGACGAAGAAAGCGATGTTGTAGATATTACATTAGCCATCATGTTGATTTTCATCCCCAGGCACGAAACGGTGAGAGATCACTGATTCAATGCTGAAAACACCGGGATATGTAATCCCGGGAAGCTTTAAAACACTTCGGAAGTGGGAAGGACAGCATTAACAAGTCCCTCCTCGAAAATGCGCTGTCTTCAATACGCACTTTCCGTCCTCTCTCTCGGTAAGGCGGACGGGTATTACAGAAATGCTTTCATACGGACTGACTATTTTCATAGTGAGCAGCTCCGTGTTGGCGGCATCCGAGATACACAGTCACTCAAGAAAACCCTACGATGGCCAATTCATTGAAGTCAACAACACGAACAGTGCCGTCGAGTGGTGGTACGCTCAAGCTCTCGGAGCGCCAGTAGCGAACGGAGTCACTTCCTCCTTCCAGATTCTCTTCAACCTCGGTCAGTAGCACACATCATCGCCGTTGTTAAATCATATTCTGACCCTAGTCACAGGCGCCCTCGTCGCTGTTGGGCCGAGAGACCCAGCCGCTCCACTCTACACCTTGGCCATCACTGGCTTCTTCTCCAACGGCACTGCGTTCGAAGTCACCCTTGCAGCCGAGAATGCAACTGTGACCTCTGGACACGGAGAAGAGGTCACCGGGACGTGGGGTTCCATTGCTCGCTTCCATGCGTCGCGGGATCTCAAAACCTTCGACATGAAGTTCACGCACCCTCAGATATCCGGCACTGTCGTCTTCAAGGCCAACAACGCGCCTCACTATGCCTGCAACTCTACGTCCTCGCCGACCTTCACCTCGGTATCAAAGGGACTGACCCTCTCTGAGAGCGAAGAGGTCCTCTTCAACCAGCTTGGATGGATAGCCACGACTCCAGGTACGTCAGCTACGCTTCCGTAGTACAACTCAGTCCGGCATGCTGAACGTCACCTCTTCCCCAATCAGGCAGTGCAGCTAAGGTTGACCTCACCGTCAAGGGTGCCCCCCTCAAGTTCGTTGGCAACGGCTATCACGACCACAACTTCACGCCCCTCCCTATCAACGCGTTGGTCAGCTCCTGGTACTGTGGCAACGCGCGAGTTGGGCCATACGATATGAGCTTCGTTCTCGTCAAGCCGCGTGACAACAGCACCAATATCCTTACCACCGGCTACCTCTCCCGCAACGGCGTTGTCCTCCAGAATCAGTGTTCTATCAACGGCACGAAGTCTCGAGACTTTAGCCTCACGACCCCGTATGGTGCCAAGACGGAGGCTGGTGTAGTCGTCCCGGAAGGGTACATCGTCGACTACGTTCTACACAATGGAGAGAAGTTCTCTTTCAACCTTACTTCGTACGACGCAAACCCGAAACGGGCATCGTACCTTCGCTGGGTAGGCAACATTGTTGGCGGTAGCGTGAGCAAAGGCGAGAAGTTTACTGGTGCCACAATGTTGGAGCTGATTAGTTTCCCTTGATTCAATTATTTATCAAATCCTTGACTTCTTTGCTCGTTCTGAGTGGACTGTTTCAACGAGTTATTTGCCATGTCCTGACTCATACACGTTCAAGTTCAAGCCAATGGACATCGTTCGACGTTCGTTCACGTCCGAGTCATGAGGCTGACATTGTTCGCCGAACAAACAGAGCCAAATAGACATCATTCCACACGTGCCTCAGCGCCTAGCTTTCACGCTGTCCATTCGAAGTTCGATACACCATGTGGCCCGGTGGCCGAATCCAGTTGACGAGTTGAGGTTTCGCCACGACTTGCCAGGCCTTGGATTTGCTACCATCGGATATTTGTATCCCTAGTACTTGTGAGTGTCTAGCCTGTCAACATCCTTACAAGTATGATCCCTCGGTCATGATTGTCACAGGACAACGGCAACGATGGCACAACTAGCCAGCGCCGAGTTTCTCACATACCTGAAGGGTCTATTTCCTGGAAACCATCGATCTACTCTCCGGAGCTCATGGTATCTCGTGACCGCCGTCGCGTTCAGTGCCAGCAACCGTCCAGATGCCGTCCCCGCCGTCTTCAGGTATACACTGGACGAATTGAAGCGAGAACAGGCGAGTGCTGGAATGACGGATGATGAGGAAGAGGCACAGGAGGCACAGCTAAAGCTGGCGAGGAGGAGCAGGGATTGTTTGCTACAAGCTGGATTGCTGTGTGGCTATTCGAGGGCACGTCAGTTGTTGATTGACCTTCGAGCAAAGACTGATATATTATACTATACATCAACAGTCTATCAATGGGCTTTTGGCTTTGCACGAAGTTATGCCTGTCAATCTAAGGGATACGAAGACTTTGAGGTATGCCATCACTTTGCGCCTTTCGGTCAAGCACTACGTATTGACCAACGTTTATAGAAACACTGAGAAATCGATTCAGGACTATTCCAACGACGGGAGACAGCTGTTTACAGCAATGTACGGCGATAATGCTGACATTGTTCAGAATTTACTCGACAGCGTCTATCCGGACATGGGTCGGTAGTATCGTATTTCTTCGCGTCGCGTGGGTTCTCATGTATTGGTTGACAGGTTGGTTCTCAAACACTATTGGCTATGGCGTCGTGTATGGTGGCGCAAACGTCTTGACACAACCCGAATCGTCCTTTGTTATTGCCACGGCTAACATCGCCATGGGCACTCCTCGCCAAATAACGTGGCATCTGAAGAATGCGATGAACGGAGGGGCGACGTTTGAGGAGATACAAGCTGTGAGAAATATTGCGATTGAGGTAGCAGAAAGGTCGGGGGTGACATGGAACGAGGAGATTCCACAGGTCACGCCATGACAGTGTGACCATTGTCCTCAAGTTTACTGGACGTATCACAGTCGGTGCCTTGTATGTTTCCCTTCGCCGAAATCACGCAGAACATCGTTCAAATCGGTTACTCGCGCGATGCACCGTT
The DNA here is from genome assembly GCA_021029105.1 of Cristinia sonorae. Lineage (NCBI taxonomy): Eukaryota > Fungi > Basidiomycota > Agaricomycetes > Agaricales > Stephanosporaceae > Cristinia > Cristinia sonorae. The sequence continues at coordinate 91,253 of JAEVFJ010000058.1, read as the reverse complement.
TTCCGTTCGCCTCTCATGGCATGCCGATGAAGTCCCGACAAAAGATTGAATGACAGGTGAGTTGACTCTTTCATTATTTCTCGAGTTCTGACACGAGTTGTCCACTTCCAGCGTTCTTGGATTTCCCTCGTCGGCACGGCAGAACAGGGCTCTGGGCTGAAATCCTTGACAACGGAGGTCTTCATCGCGGTATGTTTCATTCTTGAGAACAACCCTCACCTTACCAACGACGTTTGTCTCACTTCAGATCAGAACCTACAATATATATTCGCTTTTGTCAGCAAGGAAGCGCTATCCGTATTTATTTTACCCCCTCCCAACGTTTTGTGAATCTCATGGATACAAAAGTCTCAGAATGTCGCTGCTATAAAAAGATCTGACTCCCGACGCTTATTACAGGTGATGTTTGTTGTTTTGCAGTTGTATTCTACGTGCAGAGGTGACAGGTCCCTCCCCACATGAAGTTTTCATCGGCCGTCTTTACCCCACTGGCTGGAAAGAAACGGCTCAGAAGTCTTCACACCAACAACCTCCACGGACTTTCACCTCGCTTACGGATATCATTGCAAGCACTTGCTAGTCCCAACCCGTCCCTGCACTTACCTCACACAGATGATATTCACTCTTACGGCTGCCCATGCATTCGCAAATGAGGGATGGGAACCTCTTGAAGCGTCTCCCGCTCGACGGTCCACATCAAAATGTTTTGCTTTTGATCTTACGGCTTGCCTAACGTCAAGCTACTCAAGCGCTGCTACGCAGTCCGCATTGCCTCTCAGATTTCATGTTATAAAGGTGGGCACCTCCTGGAAGCGCGGTCGCCCCCAATCAGCCCAATCCACGGCATCCATTCTTTATTTCATCACCTAATTATAGGGAGCACACGACTGACGGGATGGCGAATCTTGGACCAGGAATTGTGATGAGACCTATCCCGACGACGATAGTCCACTTGTAAGCCTCTGCACATCCGGGATCGCGGTGTCGGTGCTGACTGGTACGGTCCTGGTCACCTTGACAGAACGGGTCCATTGGTGAGTTTGTTTATCATAACTGTAATTATGCCGAGTTGCTTACTTGCGGTAGCTTGTAGGACACCTCTTGAACTGGGGTCTCTTCGGCGTGCTGTCAGTTCAGTGTTGTGAGCATACCCATGATCCTCTCCCATATTCTCGCTCAATTCGCCGTGACAATAGATATGTACTACCTAGCATTTCCAAAAGACAGACTTGTCATCAAGTCTATCGTCTCCTTCATGCTCATCACCGAACTCGTCCAAACAGTCATGTGCACCCGAGACGCGTTCAGAGAGTTTGGTAGTGGGTGGGGTGATTTGAATGAGCTGGATGACGTGGGTTGGCTTTGGTTTAGTATTCCGTTCATTGAGGCTATCGGTGAGCCGCCGTTCTTCTGCATTGGTTGGAAAGTGTACCGGACTAAGATGCAAGGATGATCAGTCAGTGGAACGTCACAAATATTTTATGCGTGGAGGATATGGGTCATTGGAAAATCTGTGTGGGTCCCGGCGGTCGTCTCTCTGGTACGTAGACACATCAGACGCTAGTGCGGGCTCTTAAACCCTCTTTGCAGCTTGCATTGATGCAATGCGTAACCGGTATTTACACCTCCGTTTACGCGGATGTTCTCCATCATCTCTCCCTCTGTAAGTGTTCTCATTCACAGTGCTCTCCGTCTGTTTCTCACCCTTTCCTCGCAATAGTCCAAGAGCGGTCCTTTAGGTCCACCTCTGTCTGGCTCGGGGGAACAGCACTTTGCGATATCATCATCACTGTCAGCATGCTTTACTACCTCCACCGCGCCAAGTCCGAGTACAAAGCCACCACGACTGTGCTCACGAAGATAGTCAACATCACGGTCCAGACTGGTCTCATATGCGCGGCGTTCGCAATTTTGGACCTCACGTTCTTCATTGCCACGCCGGAGCAGAACTATTACTTCGCACCCAATCTAATTCTCAGCAAGCTATATTCGAACAGTGTGCTCGTGGTATGGTACCTCCCATCTCTACGTTATACAGAGGTTGCTAAACGTACCATGCGTAGATCTTTAACGCTAGGATGCGAATCGTAGGGGGACGTAACTCGGGACAAGAAGCCTTTTCCTGGCTGGGGTCTCACATCAGAGCACATCCTTCCATCACCACCCACGAGGGCCCCTCACCCATGTTCCAACCTCGCCGTCTGGCGGAATCACAGTGGAAGTTACGCGACGTCGGGATTTTGACATCGAGTTGGGGAAAGGAAATAAGACGGGAGATTTAGATCCGCAGTCGATTGAGCTGAAAAACGTGAGTGCCGACGTTGACTTCGAATCTATGGCTCGAGTTCCTGGCTCTGACATATCGGGTAGACGCAATCTTATGGGCTGGCTACCACTGAACGTGATCTGGATGATAAAATTGGGGATCTGGCTTGAAGAGCCTCCTTTCTAAGTCGCTTGCGACGTTGGCTCGTGTATGTATCATATACATATTCATTCACTTATCGATCGACATGCCAGGCGAGGCTGTTCTTATCCTCCCACTGTTGTCTCAGAGAGTTTTCTTTAAATGTGTCGACTCGGAAGTATCAAAAGATACCATTTCAAACGACAGCTATGCACCGAAAACGAAAAATGACTCTTGGTTCCCATAAATTTACGAAGAACACTACTACTCAAACCTCGGTGGCAACACCCAATAATACCAGAAGGGTATGCTCAGGCTTGTCCCAATGGATCTGCGTCAGCAATCCTGTTAGCACCACACACAGATCTGAGAGCGGCGGCACAACGCACGAAGTGGTTTCCGCCCTTGATTCTTATGACCTCATATGACCTGACGTTCTTTCCTGCCTTCTCTGCTTCCTTCAGATCCTCCTCCAAGCAGAATTTTCCATAAGCAGCCTCCCACATCGACTGGTCGCACCAGACATGCCTCAGCTTGATGTCATCCCACGCGCTCGGGGCGGACGCATCGAGAATGTAGGCTTTCTCGCGAGTCTCCTTGAAGGACCCATGCTGGATTCCAGACATCAGAAGGGAGGAGTCAGAATTTCCTGGATTACCAGGTATGGGGTATAGGGCAGATTGAACATCTTCGGGAGACATGGTGATGATGGTAGGTTTGGGCTCGGGAAGAGGATCACGGAGTTCGAGGGTAGATACTGTCTCGCCATGGCCGTAGTAGCCGGATACCCAGACAGGGAAGCGCTTAGCTCCTTCCTCTGGTCCGATGATGGGGTCGACGAGGGGGTTGTAACCACCCTCCAGGGAAGGGTAGCCCAGCGCGTGGTAGGGCGGGTCTACCAGAAATGCACACATGAGAACGCTAGGTTAGTAGAGCACGGGCCTCCACGCACCATAGTTCAAAACGGTATGTATATACGGCGCAATGTTCAATCCGCCTTGTGAAGAGAAAGATGGGCCGTACGCCAGAAGAGACGTAATGAATGGTACTCCGAAAGACCACCCTGCAAGTGTGATTCCTCCAGCCTGCGGAATCTTTTCTTTGGAGATGAACTCCTGAAGGAAGTCATGCAAGTCCTTTCCACGGGCCTTGAGGTACTCGCGAACAGATGCTGCACCATCCGGCGTTGGTGAGGATCCTGCTTTGAGAAGCCTGCATTCCTCTTCGGTATATGAAGCGGAACCCGGGTAGTCGCGTCGATTAACAAGGACTACACGTGCGCTGTGCTTCTCTGCGTACGAGGCTAGACGGCTGAATATCCCTACATCATCTAAGTTCATGGGACAGGCTGAATGAAAGGGGAAACACACACCTGAATGCCAGGAGAAGCCATGGATCATGACAAGTGTCTGATACGTGTCTTTACCAGTGGGTGCGCCAGTGTCATGGATGGCGAAGGCTCCGTACTTCACGAGTGGGAGTGGTGGCATCGTTGTGTCTATCCGTCGTAGGTGCTGGGAGAGAGTTGGGGACGTGGGTCATCATTCTGCTGCTGAACAGTCTTATTCAGCTCCAGTTCAGCCCCTCGGAGCGCTCTCAGTGCCTGTAATTACAGTATGTCGTCCAAGATCAGCATCCTCAAAAACAAATTAGCATGAATAAATTACCGTTGAGCAAGCAAGGTCGCGATCGTATACTGCTGGCAAAAGGTCTGCGGTGCGCGTGCGGGAGGGACAGGTACCTGATCGTCATGTACGTTAATCAGTATTGGCACTGGCAGCAGCTTGTAAGCATTTGGCATGGAGGTTCGGAGTAGGTTCGGACTTAGGAAACCGGACGAGGGCTCGTCAACTATTTGCAGCTGCCATCATTTTCAAGTTTATGTAACGCCCAAAGTCTTTTTGTGCCTCATACTAGCTTTTACAATCGGATACAAAGCATGGCAGATATCTGGCAAATATCCATAAGGAGTTGGGATTGATTTCGGAAGGGAGGAACGAACGGCAGGGGGCTCCGGAGAAGGAGGAATGTGATTCAAAAGAATGGAAGACGCATCGATCCAGGCAAACATCGTGATAACCCACAGAAGACCCACACCATAAGACCCGATAAACTGAACAAATGACAGTACAACCTCTACCATGCTACACGCGAATAGTACATCTGACAACACTTTGGATGACTACGGGGGCGGGAGAACGATCGCCGTTATGATCAGGGTTCCATGTTATGAGCAAACGGTTTTGAGCTCGCTCGGTCATCCGAAACGGCATTGAACCTGCCGCTGGCCTTGTCAAGGGAACCAACGTCACCGTCAGTCTCAACGTATTGAGTGAGTTCGATGGCCATCGATTTCTGTCCCGTGAGGGCGTGCGCACGGGAACTTGCGGAACGTTCGTTGAATCGGAGGGCGGAGAGACGATTTGAGTTTATGCGGCCCCCTGATCCACTGGACATGGCATTGAGAGACGAATCGGAGAGAAATCCAACTCGGACGATGATAAGATTGAAGACGATGCTGATAATCGGCGAGAGCTAGAAAGAACGTGTACTTGTTTAACATCCGAGACAAAATGAGGTGTGACGCCACGCACCAAGTCGAGAAGAATATAGACCGCAGGATTCCTAACGATAAAAGTCACCAGAGCGCATGTCACAGTCGCGGAGTAGATGGCACCAGATTCCAGAACAATCCGGACAACCAGGTTAAGTCCGCTGCCCTGCACGGTAAGGTACTGTCGCGACTGTCTCGCGATATACCAAATACGCCCGGCAAGAAGACCTGAGAACGCGATAGCTCAGTGGTGAATCGGGGGGTTCAGACTGATGAGAACACACCGGTAGATAGTAGATTGACCCCAAGAGTGACCGAGTAGGTTGCAGTGATCCAACGCCCCGTGGCCGTGGCGAAGACGTCAGTGGCAGTGCTCTGAGCGTGGGCTAAAGCGTAATTTGTACCGCAAGTCAATGCTGCGATAATCAAACTTAGAACTGAAAAGCATAATATGTAGGCGGGATGAAAGGCGAACCCGCGAGACCCAGCCATCCTAAAATGGGTACGGAAACCACCAACCAATTATGCCATACGATATAACACCGATATATCTGAGCACCGGAAGCGTTCTTAGCAGGTTAAACTTGAACATGTGAAGAATACTACGTACAACGACGCCGTCTAGAACGAGCGTTTGAAGGTTGTAGAGAATACTTTTGACAACGAATGTCGATTGCGTCACGTCCGCGTAAAATAAGTCTGGTGTGGTCTTCGGTCCCTTCGTGATCATTCCCTCAATGAGTCGTACAATATTCACCGCAAATTCCTGGTACCAGTGTGTCAGATCATCAATGACGACGCTGAAAATAAAAGTACTAACGGCGGTGGACAGCAGAAGAAGCAAAGCTGCACAGAGGACCAATCCATAATTGATCTTTCGCTTCTTTTCTTGACGAGTCAGGATCCAAAACGACGTGAAGAACATGAGGACGGATACGCCTGCGGAACACAACAAGCCGTCCGTAAGAGCTGACAAAGAGAGAGAATCAATGCTGCGCAGCTCACCGTAAAGCATACCCTCTAGAGTCGTAGAAATGATCGCTGCTTCTGCAAGTCCGAGGGCCATGGCGTGACGCACTTCCAGATACCTCCGAATGTCTCGTGTCAAGTTTTGCAAAGGGTCGACACCAGTCGCATAAAGAAAGCGACGGAGGTGGTGGTCGAGTGTTTTGGGGAAAGCGAACAGTGAGGAGCGGGGATAGTTGTGAGGGGAGAAGGTTCATTGCAAATCTTCGCGGGGGTCCCCAATGATATACGTGCATCGGCACGCATGGGAGGAATTATGCAGAGTTGTCTCGGTTGAACTTACACCAGGGGCTGCATAACGATTTTCAGGAGTGACGAACCTCGGTGGCCGACGGAATTTGATCTGGGGTTTCCCTCGACCCATTCAACGGACTGCGAAGGACGGAAGAGTCGAAAAAGTGTACAGCCATTTCAGTGATCTGTACACGAAGATGCAAGACATCAGCGGTAGTCGCGACTCAGAAGTACCTGCCACGACATGCACGACGTTCGGTGTTCGTACGCTAATCAACATCCGGAGTCTTGCTTTTGTGAGTCGATCCTGATTATGACAAGATCTAAACTTAGGCTTCCTATCGACGGTATCGGGATCATCGGAATATTGGTATCGTCTGGTCGTGTTTTTGCAGACTCTGGTTTTTGGAAGAACATATCAATGACATCCATGTGGTGTGAACACCGATTGATGACTTTGGGCAAACGCAAGCATTCAAGGGTTTTGAGAAGCAGGATCGAGGTTTAAATCGGATGTGGAAAGGCAGCCTTCGGAGAACACTGGCAAAGCGGAGCGGCGGAGAATGAACTTGTGAAACCCGCTGGAGCCGAGTGAGCGCAGCCAATGTGATCCGTTGACGTGGTATCTTGGTGGTATCTCATCCTTATGCCAAAGTAGTCTTGGCTCACGTCGACGAGTACTCAGAGTCGTCATTACTGAAGAAAAAGCAATGGGATGATGCGAGAGAAAACATTTCATTGATGGAAAGCAACTGGAGAGCACACCGCCAGGCTCCAGCAATCAACATGATCGAAGCGGACTCGAAGCGGCAACACTCAAAATCTTCAGGTACAGAACAAGTACAGAACACGTCGGATTTTTTCGGCTTTCAAATTGCAGTTCCCCATTGATCAATATCGATCACTAAGTCCGACAGAGCATTACTTATATACAGCCTGCGCAGCATTGCCGTCTCCCAACAGAACCAGCAGTGACCGTTCTGGCTGGTCCCAATGAATCTATCCAATGAACAAGACGGTAAGCCACATGATAAGTAAGATCGAAATAGACTTAGAGAACGCACAAAGTGATTTGCCTGCCTCATTCTCGTAATTTCCAATGGCCTCGTCTTTCTCCCCGCCTTCTTCGCGTCCTCAAACTCCGCCTCCAAGCAGTACTTCGTGTACGGAGCCTCCCACACCGTCTGATCGCACCAAACATGCCTCAGCTTCACTTCGTCCCATGCGCTGGGAGAAGTCTCTGAAGGGAAATACGCTTTGAGACGAGACTCTTTGAACAGGCCATGCTGAATACCGGCATTCATGAGCGTGGCGTCTGATCCGCCCGGATTTCCAGGTCCAGGGTAAAGGGCGGATTGGATATCCTCCAGAGCCATAGTCTCGATGGTTGGCTGGGGCTCGGACAACGGAGTTCGGGGCTCTAGCTCGGCGGGCGACTCTCCATGCCGATAGTAGCCTGAGACCCATCTTGGGAAGCGTCTGGCCCCCTCCTCCGGGGTGATAGTCTGATCAACGAGTGGGTTGTAGCCTCCTTCGAGATACGGATATCCGAGGGCATGGTACGGCGGATCTGAGAAGCAGAAGTTGGCCTCAGTATGAGCCATCAAACCATTTTGGGGCAGGTCTGATGAGTTACTTACCGTAATTGAGTACGCATCGCGTATAGGATGCAACATTGATATCACCCTGAGGGAATGATGGAGCGTTCGCGAGAAGCGACGTAGTAAATACCACTCCAAAGGACCAGGCAGCGAGAATGATACCACCCTTCTGCGAGATCTTCTCTGTTGCAATGAACTCTTCAATGAAGTCGTACAAGTCCTTTCCCCGCCCTACTAAGTACTTGCGCAGTGAGTCAGCGCCTTCAGCTGTCGCAAGAGTACCGGCGTTGAGCAGGCTTATTTCTTCTTCGTTAAAGGGGCTGGTATGTGGATAACCTCGTCGGTTGACTAGGACAAGACGAACGCCATGCTTTGCAGCGAACGGTATCATCCGACTGAAGATACCTGATAGAACAACTTGAATACCGGAATGCAGGCGAATGCTAGAGATGAGCTCACCGGAATGCCAAGCATAACCGTGCAACATGATCAAGGTCGGATAATATTCTCCCCCTCCATTGGGCGTACCAGTGTCATGAACAGCGAGAAGTCCGTACTTTACCACATTGAGATCCGGCATGGCGTTCTTCGGAAATGGTCTAGGTGAGGAAGGTCTCAACAGCGTTTTTAAGCTGTATTTGAGGGTAGAGTATATCAGCGTTCAGGAAGGATAGCTCGCTGCATCAATATGCACGTTACGCATATCAGTCGTGCGAAGCCAGCGTCCCATCCCCTCCACGAATGCCGTAAGATTTAGGAACGTTATCTTGTTTCGCGCGGGCTCTGCGGTATGAGCGAAACAAATGAGGTTTGAACCGGCGAAGTAAGGTCACTAGAGTAAGTTGACACGCCATAGATCTGTCGCGTGTCCACTGGAATGATGATTGGCATGGATCATGGCGGGTATTGTGGGGATCTAGGAAACAATTTGAGACACATTCGCGGGTTGAACGGTTACCGGGTTTCATTCAGGAACAGACGCAAAAACCAGATTCTGACTGACTTCAAGCTGCGAGCTTGTAGCTGCGCTAGCGATGAAGTTTGCCTGATCCGATGGTGGCTTCTTTGATAGTCATCATGGTCAAGGCGCACACTGCACAGATAGCCACCCTGGTCTGTCGTAATTGCATGGGACTGAGCACAGTAAATGAGAGGCAGGTTCTGTTATCGAAGGGTGTTGTTCTAAGCGCCTGCGGTACAGTCGACTCTCCCATAACCCATACCCCTCGGTGGAAAGCTCCAAAGAGGTAAGCTATCTGACACTCCGGCAGTCTGTCCGAGATGCCGGTACATTCCGACCCAGAGTCCGACCGGCACTGCGGCCGGAATCCTAGAGAAGTGACCGGAGTCTGACCGGAGTCCGAAGCTGTCCGGCCGTCCGTCCCTCCATCCGCCTCCATCTCCCACTGCCTGATTGGGACGCCAGATGGCTGAATTGGGACAGGCCGCCTCTTCTTCTCGTTCGCCCCCTGTCAATTCTCATAGAAGTCCATTCGGAGTGTAAAATAATAAACATGATATATAATGTTCTGTGGCTCCTGCATGCGTTTCTCTCCGCACCGTATATCTCTCCGAACACTGTCCTTTCTCCCAGAACTGTGTGTACAAAACCCCCCTGCGACGCCCTCTCCATTCCTCCGCAAATTGCCCTAATATGTCTCCTTCTGTAGTCTTCTATCGCGATACCTTCCGCTGCCGAGAGTGCTTCAAAGAACTCCACCCTCTACCTACCAAGAAACCTAAGAACCCTCTTGACCTTGGCCGCTACTACGTGACGGTGAGCTGAGGCTAAATCTGTCCACTTGTGCGCCACAACTGACTGAAATGTGTTCCTAGTGTCGTGGGGAGAGCTCTCCCCACACAGTCGTATTTGCTTGGGCTAGTGCTCGCCTGGCGCTTGCCCTGGATCCTGAGGTTGAAAACATACTCATGGAGCCTGGCAAGCCGCCTGAGCCGCCTCCTGCTGCCATTCAAGGACCTCTTCAATGCTCCGAGCCTGGCTGTCATAAGGGCCGCATCAACAAGGACTGTCCCCATCTTGCTTGTGCCTCCCATTGTCGCAAACGGCCTGATCACGAAGACGGTCCTTGCTTATGCCATAACACCCATTCCAAGAGAGCTCGAGCAGCTGCCATGTCCTCTGACTCTTCTCAGCAACCCCCCAGCTCTACAGATGGCGTTCAACTTCCTGTGATACCCCCCCAGAATCCCCTTCAACCTACTAGTCCCCCACCGCCACCTTTACAGCCTATTCGTGTCAATCAGCCACTTCCTAGTCCTTCAAGTTCTGCAATTCCCACCTCTCAGTCGGCTCCGGCTTCCTTGACCAATCGCTCCCAACCGGCCAGGTCCAGCACAAACGCGAAGACGGCCAGTAAGGGGGTCAGTAAAGGTCTATTCCCTGCTGTGCAAGCCAGAGTGGCTTCCCACTTATCAGACGTGTTCGTTGAGCAGACCGCTCTTGAACTTGCCCGGAGGGAGGAGAGACGAAAGGAGGAGGAGAAACGAAAGGCTCTGCTTGCCGCATCCGATGCAAAGGTTGACTTTCATGTTTATAAGACGGTGGGTCCTATTTACACCTATCCCCCTCTTACATTGGCTGAGTACACTATCGATTCATAGCGCTCTTCTAAGCCAGTTCTTCGTTCTCTGCTGGGCGTGGCCGATCCCCGTCGCTATGTTGTCTTTGACCAGCCTCTCCTCTCGCGTCTGGGTATCATGGCGCCTGATACTCCTTCGGCCAACTTTAGATTTGGACTTTACTTCAGAGATACACGCCAATGGGCTGATATCGATGTGGACTATCACGTTCAACTCAGGCCTGGAGAGGCTATCCATATCGGTCCCTGTTCCGCTGATAGGGAGTCCAAGGACCCTCCTGGTTTTCTTGAAGCGCTAATGCAGGATGAGGCTCGGCCTAACAATGCCCGCTCGTCGTCATCTCAACTTGCCAGTGACCGCCAGAGTGTTCAAAGTCAAACCCGCCGCGGTCGGACAACCCAGAGAGCTGGCCACACCGGTCCCTTGCCTACTCCATTCAACTCTTCACCTCTCTCCTCTCCTCCTCCGTCTCCTCCCCTTGCAAGCTCTAGCGCAGGTAGAGATGCAGAAGCCACTCCTCGTCCTCTCCGGTTACTGCAACCACAGCGTCCTCTCGCAGAGCCCCAGGTGAAGACAGAAGAAGTCCAGTCTCTGGTACTAGATACTCCGGATCCTATTGGCGACACTTCTGAAGATCCCATTGTACTCTCCTCCGACTCTGAACTCTCTGATCCTCACTCAAGCAGTTCTACTCCAACGAAGCATAACCAGGATCAGACCCTGTCTGTTAATGAGGGTATGTAGTCACTCAATGCGCTGTTTCCGGTGTCCATTGTGATATTAACGCCCCCGCAGTTTCCGTGGCCAAGAAGAACAAGGGCAAGCAGCGAGCAACTGACGTGGGAGCAGGTTGGGAGGCACAACCAGAGAGATATGCCCATCAAGGCACACAAAGTGAGCTCCTCCGTTACTGCTACGGCGTCTTGGGTCACGGTCTGGGTTGTATCACCTTTCTGACAACGCTCGTTCCAGCAGCTTCTGTCACTAAGTCGTCCGCAACCTCCCAGTCTTTTAGCCGCGAGTCAAGCAGTGACAACTTCAGTTCGTCAGAAGATCTGCATGCGGAGGAGCAGGCTGCGCTCTTAGCTGCCACTCGAGCCAGTCGCCGAGAAGCTATGCTATCTCACCCCAAAGTAGGCTCATCCAGTCGTTCAGGCAGGTTGAGATCCATGTCTGCGCACCGCAGCCGTGGATCAGACTCTGAGGAGGATGTGGTGCACAGACAAGCTGCTCTTTTGGCTCAGGCTAATAGTTGTCGCAGAGAACATACCCCTCATCCCAATGCCAACCGTCGCTCGAGCGGTTCTTCAGCGGTTCCAGTCAGCGGTTCTCAACGGCATCTTCCTGCTAACACTACCAGGGTAAGTGGTCTGGTTCATTTCATTAAGTAGTCCCAGAGAATCTCAACTCTTCCATCATAGCCCTGGCCTGCGGGCCACTACGCTTGCGATGTCATTCCCTTCTTCAGGGCCTCTTACGACAAATCCAATCGCCGGCGCCGTGTGCGCGTTGAGGACCTCTACCGTAAAACGTTCAATACTCCTTGGGCCTCCTCTACCTTCTATGAGCACAGAAACCGATGGACGGCAGCATTGAAGACTGCTGCTGGCCGGGAGATCTGCGACCGACTTGAGGCTGCTGGTCATATCCCAGATGCTGAGTGGTGGAGCCTGCTTACAGAGGTTGCTGAGGCGGAGGAGGAGCAGAGGGCGGGACTGGATTCAGGCTCAGACGCATCAAGGCTTCGGTCCGCCCCCAGTACCAAGCGTTCTCGAGGGAGCAGCTCAGATGAGCATCCTCTTCCCACACTACCTTCCCCCTCATCTAAGCGCATGAAGAGTTCTGGGAAGGGTACAGCTGGCAGCCGTTTGCAACGGGATGATGCCTTACGCTTGGATGGGCCTCTGGTGCCAGAACTCATTCGTCTCTTGACTGCGGCGGCTGGTTCTCAGGCGATTGCTCCCCGTCATGGAAGAAAACCAGCCAACCAAAACTCTTCAAGTTCTCGTAACCGAAATCCAGAGGATTCCACTGGCATGGATAGCCTTCTTCGGCTTCTCTCAAGGGCTGCGGCCGCCCCGTCAGCGCCGTCCCGAAATCGACCTGAGGCTCACCAGCAACCCTCGGCCTTCCAGTCCGGTTCTCGCTCCTCCCGTTCCCGCTCCCGTACTCCCTCTTTGTATGGAGATGATGCCGAGAACAACGATGAGTGTGACTGGGAGGAAGGGAAGGGCGATGACTTCGATGACTACGACTAGACTCCAACACGATCACTTCCTTCATCATTGGTTCGGCATGGTATTCCCTCATGTTCTCGTTCTAGATTTGTAGCCTGTGGACTCGGTGAAATATACATTACGCAGTTGTCCCTCAAACCTCAAATAGTCTGCACCATCCCTCAACGTTCGTTCGCACTGTGAACTTTCCGAGTAAAAGTGATGTCATTGGGTAGTAGTTACCTGGCCGCATGGGGACCTGCTGTCCAGGAGAAGGGGCACCAGGAGGTACAGGACGCGTGGGATGAGGTGCCTCCCAACGCCCTCTGTCCTGTCCTCCCTGCTCACCCTCGTCCGTGCGCCGCTCTGTCCTCTGTCCTTCGTCCGTACGCCCAGCGACCGCCCAACCACTACGACCCTTCCTCCGAGCCCTCTCGTCCATATGAGGCGGCGGAGGCTGGATCTGCTGAGAATGTTTGTCGCTGTCTCCAAACATAGACCCAAGCACCCATATTCCTGGGCCATGGTATCGTCCTAATGCGTCCTAACACACCCTAACGTGTCCTAATGAGCGTATATTAGGACACATTAGGACGCCTGTAGAAATACTGATGTGAGTGGCGGTCCCTCCTGGTCGTCGCGGTGGTGGCTGGCGTCCTCCCTCCTCACCCTCGTCCCTACAACCGCCCTAACCGACCCGTCCTCCGTCAGACCCGTCCTCTCGTCGTCGCCCTCAGGGCCCTCCGACTGTCCTGTCCTCCGCGCGTCCCTCTGTCCCTCGTCCGTACGCCCGAACTACCGACCGTGCGCCGCTCTGTCCCTCCGTCCCGTCCCTCGTCCGTACGCCCGAACGACCGACCGTGCGCCGCTCTGTCCCTCCGTCCCGTCCCTCGTCCGTACGCCCGAACGACCGTACGCCCGAACGACCGTACGCCCGAACGACCGACCGTGCGCTGCTCTGTCCCTCCGTCCCGTCCCTCGTCCGTACGCCCGAACGACCGACCTGTCCTCCCTCCTCACCCGCTCTGTCCCTCCGTCCATACGCCCGACCGCCCAACAACCGTCCGAACGACCGTACGCCCGAACGACCGACCGTGCGCTGCTCTGTCCCTCCGTCCCGTCCCTCCCTCGTCCGTACGCCCGAACGACCGACCTGTCCTCCCTCCTCACCCGCTCTGTCCCTCCGTCCATACGCCCGACCGCCCAACAACCGTCTGTCCGTACGCCCAACCTCCGTCCCGTCCGACCTGTCCTCCCTCCGTCCCTCGTCCGTACGCCTGAACGACCAACCGTCCTCACCCTCGTCCGTGCGCCGCTCTGTCCCTCCGTCCCTCGTCCGTACGCCCGTACGCCCGAACGACCGACCTGTCCTCCCTCCTCACCCTCTGTCCCTCGTGCCGCCGCGTCACCCAGGAGGAGGAGGGCGTCTTGTTGGGGTTCTTCCAGGGCCAGGAGGAGGGGGGGAGAGGAGGGGGTTAGGGAGGGGGAGGGGAAGAGGAGGAAGAAGGAGGGGAAGAGGAGGAAGAAGGAGGGGAAGAGGAGGAAGAAGGAGGGGAAGAGGAGGAAGAAGGAGGGGAAGAGGAGGAAGAAGGAGGGGAGGGTAGAAGAGGGGGGAGCAGGAGGAGGCGCGAGGAGCGCGGTCCCTCGTCCGCACCTCCGTCCGTCCCATTCGCCACGTCGCCCAGGAGGAGGAGGGCGGGCCTTTAAAACGCGTACTCCCTGGGCCGGGAGCCAGGCGGAGGAGGGCGGCCTGGATCCGGATCGAGCAGGAGGGGAGGGTTAGAGGAGGAGGTAGGAGGAGTGCGCCCTAGCAGGAGGAGAGGAGGAGGGATCCGTATCGAGCAGGAGGGGGAGGGGGACAGGAGGAAGAGGAGGGGAGGGAGGCGCGCAGGTTTCTTCAGAGGCCGACGCGTCTTGTCGGGGTTCTTCAAACGCGAGTTCCCTGGGCCAGGAGGAGGGGGGGAGAGGAGGGGGTTAGGGAGCAGGAGGAAGGAGAGGGGAGGGGAGTTGCAGGCGTTCTTCTCGGGGCCGACGCATCTCGTCGACGTCGGCGCCGCAGGCGGTGACCGCGCTGGTGCGAGCTGTAGAGGGTGAGTGCGTCGACACGCGGTTTCTTGATGGATTGGAGCGAACTCACGAGACTTTCTCTGGTTTCCATCCCGCCAACGACGCGTCCCATTTCTCTCGACGTTCGCATATCATCCGGATACGCGTCCAGGTAGTGCGAATCGGTTGGCCGGTTCCGGCGGGGTTTTTTACGCGTCTGATTGGCTATAACGCGTCGAGATACCCAACAGAGGCTTTTGAGCGACGGTCGACGCGTCAGGCAAGTTGAGAAAAGGAGCAGAAAGGGGAAGGAGAGGAAGCCGCGGCCACTCTGCAGGTACTCCGCTGCCAGTGATCGTCCAAGGATGTAAATATACATCAGGGCGGCACGTCACCGACAGTTTCGCAATAACAGTTCGCCGGGCATCAGAAAAAATGGGGAAAGGGAGAGCCTGGCAGAGGACGAGGATGGGAGGAAGGAGAAAGCCTGGGCGCCGGTGAGGTGGCGAAACTGTTGAAGTCAGGTAGCGCCCGGCGCTCTTTCTCTCCCCTTTCCAAGTATACCTCCTCCCCTTCCAATCTGTCTATCCCTTTTGCTATCGACTCATGGTCTGCGCCTCGTCTGCGTTACGCCAACGGCAGGCTGAACGCCAAGCCGCTATGCTTGTGGCATCAGGACGGACTGGGTGGAATATGGGGGGACCTTTGCTGGTCAATCCTCAGACCGTAAGCACGCGTTCCACACCGCTTAAGATTCAAACTATGCTAATCTAAGCTCCCAAAAGCTGAGATTGCGACGGACGATGTGCACCCTACGCTTGAGAGGGGGCGCAGGCCATGACGGCCAAGACTTGCCTGTCATTCGCAAGATGTTGGTCCCTCCTCGACCGCCAGCGCGGCATCGCCGCATACGCGTGACGGGTCTTGCACGAATCTACGGACGTACCATCCGGAACCATATGGCCACCAACGCCTGGAACCACAACAGAGTGTTAGATGGGAACATGGATCGGGCAAATTATTGTATTCAATATGTGTCTGAGCACGGTGAGTTCATTTGAACTAATAATCTCACCAATGGGTAATAGCAAGTACCTTTTAGCCTGCACCCGTATTAAGAAGTCACTGCATGATCTCTCTTCCCGCTCCTCGACCTCTGCAGCGGAACACGAAACTGCTTTCGACAAGTCCGTCAAGCTCATGACGTCTGCTCCCATCAGAGCGGAATCTGGGATTTGGGTGGACCGCTATGGTGAACCCCTTCTGCTTTATGCCTCGAAGCACAAGTCTGAGCAGTACAATAAGGTTTATGATGATGGGATTCCTGTAAGTAACATTTATTTTCCCGAATCAACAACTGCTCAACCGTGGTACAGCGCGAAGACGTTGCGGAGTTTCAAGCGAACATGCAACAGATGTTCCATGAGTATCCCAAGCCTATCAAGCCTGGGAGGGATGCCCTCCGCCATCCCAAGGATAATGAGGTGGCGCACATGGAGTATTTCCTTCAGAGCGACAAGCATAGTTACTTTCCAAGGACAGAGGCTAAGGGCATCTGCCACGACTATGAGGTCTGGCAAGAGTTGGGGCATGCTGATGTGAGTGATATCTCTCCGTCAGGCATCTGCTACTAACATATGATTTTAGAAGCCTCTGAGGGCCTCCTCAGATCTACGGGGAATGGCATCTTCCCTCCCAAAGAAACAGCGGGCTGAGTTTCTTGCAAGAGGGAGACTGCTCTATGCTGATGGCCGAATCACGGACCTCATTGAGTGCTATGTGATGCTTGGCTTTCCAAAGCTGTACCCAAAACTCAAAGTGTCGTTTGAACGCGGACATTGGGTAGAGGAGGAGCTTGGCCACACAGCTGCAGGGGGTGTATTTCTTGGAAGGGTCACTCTCTACAAACTTCAAACCCAGTTGCACCGGGATGTAGGAGATGTGCTTTGCGCCATCTTTTGCGCCGGCGCATTTGAAGGGGGTGAGGCTATCTTCCCTGACCTTAATCTCAAACTACAGTGAGTTCCTTGTCTTAGCGGTTTCATGCGTCAACTCATCCAAGCGACAGGTACAGCCCTGGGGATTTAATTATCTTCCATAGTGCTGCCCTCTGGCACATGGTTGCCCCTTGGCAACCCAAGCGCAGCGGGCGCAGCTCAGCATGCACTCCAGGACGTATCAGCAGAGTATACACCACTCATGTGAACACAATGAATCGTTTACTGCTTGCTGATTGGGCTGAGCATGTGCGTTTGGGTTTAAATTAGCTTTTTCCATGCATTCCGAGGTTGCTATATTGAACCAATAAAATTATTGCTACTACTTGAGGGAGACAGCCTGATAACATCAAGAGGGCACTGGAAGAACATCGCCCTTCTTCCAGTACGTAGGGTGCTGTCCGTCCAGCTCAAGAATACGAAGAATGAACTTATTTTTACGCATAAACATCTCGTCAAAAAAGAAATTATACAGGTCCCTGTTCATCTCCCGAGCGATAGCCAAATACTTTCCTATCCAGTTGTTTGTTTGCTCGCAAATGGAGGAGTTGACACGAAACTTCCCGTTTTCATCCATCAGCTCGGGGAAACTGGTAGGGTTGCACCGCGTCTGGCAATAGTGATGGCTCTTGGCATGTTTAACGGTGAAATGGAAGACGTCCACGGTGAGGCCGATGCCTTGCCACCATGGGTCCCGCTGGACGTGGGGGGCAAGCGAACAGTTATTGTCAAAGATCATATGCTCGGGACGGATACCAGTGAGCTGATACGTATGTTCGTAGACCCGCTTGAAGAACTCCTGCAAAACGCGATCATGAGCAAAGCAGATTGTTTGTGCAGTATGGAGTGTACTCAACCGCAGCAGACCCAATTGCCTCCGCTCCATAGAAGGTCGTCCGAGCAATAATGACGCCGCAAGGGGCAACCAAGACTTGTTCGTTGTGGGTGCGACGCCGCCCAAACTGGGCTCGGAGCCGGATCTTGGGGTCACTGTCAACTGACGAAGCGTCCGAGTCAAGAGAGGGGTCTGGTCGGGATGTAGACATCGGAACACCTTGCTCCGGTGTGCAATCAATGATCGTGTTGTTACTGGGATTGACACAGTAGACCTGGTCAGGCTCTGGAGGGTCTGCGTCCAGACTAGAGGGCGTATTCGTTGCAGGTGGGTACTGCTCGTCGTCTTGCTCAAAAGCTGCATCTGGTTCCAAATGAATAATTGCAGCTTCTTTCCTTAGTTGTTGCCGTAACTGACGAGCAGCCTTTCCAGTGGAGCGATATTGCTGTTCGGCGGCCTGATGAACCTGGTCAGAGCAGGCTCGACTGGGTGGGACCACAGGAGCGTTGCAGCCTCTGATTGCACAGACATGGCTCTGGTCCATATGGGTAGGGCAGAAACGATCTCTCTGGCTCTTCAAAGCTTCCTTGCAGTTATGAATACCACAACAAGGATGGCCAACAGTAACGCCATCCATAACCACGGTTGAGACCTTATCTAGAATATAATATAACCATTATGGGAACGTTGGCGAACTGGGTCTGATACGAAAGAATGTAAACGTACTTATTTTGCCGTCTTTCTCAATGA
Source organism: Cristinia sonorae (assembly GCA_021029105.1). Taxonomy (NCBI): domain Eukaryota; kingdom Fungi; phylum Basidiomycota; class Agaricomycetes; order Agaricales; family Stephanosporaceae; genus Cristinia; species Cristinia sonorae. The sequence continues at coordinate 72,986 of JAEVFJ010000058.1, read as the reverse complement.
TCTGAGTACACTTGTCACACCGATGCATGACTTCAGGGTAGCCGCACGCTTGAAGCCGAGCATTTCGGATTTTCATGGCCGGTAGAAAGCGATCTCGTTGCAGTCCACCATGAGGTACCTGGAGACTGAGGCCTTGCTCCTTGGCATCTTCCAAGAGACAAAACACAATGAAGGCGTCCCAGATGTGAGTATGACGGATCTTGAAGCTGCAGGGCCAGAGTGTAAGAGCATGCCGCCCCTTTTGATATGCAGCAAGGGCCTGAATATGCTCGTTGTTATAAACGTAGGCACAGTTGGTGGCAGAGTTCCTTTATTACCCCGTGAGTAACACTACGGAAAGAACAACTTAATTTACGCACCAGCCGAATAACATTGTACTAATCCAATGTGATATCAACTTCCGTTCAACAAACTGGTGTTCCCCAGTTTGAATCACATCAGAGACTTCATCGTAGTACGTTCGCACACCTTGACGGACATGATAGTTATGATGGTAGTTCGTACGGCAGTCTAGCGTTAGTTGAAATTGTGAGTCAACGCATTGTTATCGAGGATTAAAGAAGCACTCACAACGACAGTACCAGTGGATATTATAAGCAGGAAGGGGACCATCAGCCTTAGTATGGTATACCACTCTTGTTATTTCTGCCTTCTTCAGCGGCAGAAGCGCCTCTGAAGCTGAGCACCCAGGAGTAGTACAGTGTAGCCTAGGTGGGTAGAAGGAGTATGCGGAAAGGCCTGAATGACAAGATGTAATTCGGCGTACTTTAGCACTTAGTATTAGAAGTCACAGGGCAGAATACATACCAAAGCGACCCTTGATGCAATACTGATGGAATGCCCCTGTTGTGCTTGTCTGAAGAAGGGACGGAGAGACGTTGAGGGTCTGAAGGTAATCCTCCTTCCACGCCAGCTCTTTCAGAAGACCCCACCAACTGACTATCTCCTCTTCATCAAGCTCTGTAGCAAAGGACAGTAGGCTGACCACAGATTCAGGTATTTTGAGCGGGGGAGTGTCGTGAGGCATGTTTGCCCTCAGACAAAGAAGAATGTAGTTCTTCATGCAGGCTGCGTGAGCAATGAACGATACCACTCGGACCAGGTTGACTTTCCCTGGAGAAATGCGGCCCAGAGAGTGAACAATGTGTTCGAGGTTGTCCATGGTGTCTTGGTGGCTGCAATATCAATATTGTCAAGCAGCAAACTTGTATTCAGCGAGAGTGGCAGTACTACCACATATGGCCACCCGCCCGCGACTATGACATCACTACTTTCGTTCGTTCAGCCTTCCGGACTCCGACCGTACTCCAGTCCGGACTCCGACTGTTGGCCGGACCTTATTCCCCCACTCCGACTGTCCGTCCTGGCCTCCCCCCGGAGACCGGCCGGTCGGAGTGTCGGAGTGTCGGTTTTCATACCGTCCTCGAAAGCTCAGGCTATGGGCTATGGGAGAGTATGGGCTAGTCAGGAGCGCGCATTTGGGCGTTTATTATGTTTTCGAAATTATATAAAGGGCGTCTAATCTGCTGAGTGATTCGAGACGACATCAGTGTATGGGTCTCAGCCCGCGAACCGCGATTGGATCTTCAAGTACGTTGGGTGCAGGTGAAGGGAAGGAGGGTTCGGAGACGAGGGATGAGATGGGAACGAAGATATTCGAGGTCGGTGGGGAGTCCTGCCACTCATTGGTTAAGATCCCCGTTTTTCGCCAGCATGTCGCATCGATCTCCGCCCAAGCCTTCGCAGCGAGCTTAATAGCCTCGAGTTGGTCGATGTCGTAGATTTCGGAGACGGCAATTTCTGGAGTGTCGTACCCGTTGATGGCACGCTGTATGTACGAAGCGCGATCACAATGGACGTGTGATGTCATGTTCGGGTTGAAGTTCTCAACTCGAATAAGTATTTGTCAAGCTCTCTGGTGGGATGTGCCCCGAGAAATTGTCCTGCAAAAGGAGGATCTCTTGATTCTCCCTTCGGCACTGACAGTCCCACTGCGAGAGCCGTGGTTGATATATGGCCGTCGTCGTCCATGCCGTGGCATTGTTGTGGTATTCGAAGCCCATTTGCTTAATTATATTTGCCATTGTTACATGCTGACACCTCAGGATTTGACACGAAAGCGCCTCTCTGATAACCCATACTTGTCGGATTTGGGGGTATGGGGTATGGGGTATGGGAAAGTATGGTTATTGGCTGGGAACGGGGTCGGTTCCCCCCCTCAGCTATGGGTTATGGGGGAGTATGGGTTAGCAGACGTATGGCTTATGGGAGAGTCGACTGTAGTGAGCCAGCTGGTTCCCATCCAGTTCAGATCAACAAAAGAAAACCCATGTGATAGTAACGAACCTTCAGAACTCTCCACGTTTCGATTGAACGACCCCCGTTCTTCGGGTTTCGGGAGGGGGGTAGTGTCACGAACGGCGCAGCTTCCTGGAGGTTCTTCGCGGATTGACAAGATTGAAGATGAAATAGAGAAAGTCCACGGGCTTGTGAGGGGAGACTGATGAGAAAGTGTGGTCATAATAAGACCAAATAACGCGTCAAACGAAGCATCACAACGCGAAGTTTCGTAATTTTCGTTTATTCTTTGCTAGATACAACGACAAACATGCATGCAGATTGATACTGTACAGAATGTCATGTTCTTTTCAAGTCCATTCTCGTTGCTAGTTCATTCCTTTACTAATGTCAAACCGCCAATATCTCTCAGAAGTTCTGGATCTAAGGGCTGACTTTCAAAGCGGCGTCGAAGTCGGCGATAATGTCCTTGATGTTCTCAATGCCCACAGATACCTATCAGAGTGCAACATATTAGAAAAGAAGTGATGAATTCGGGGGGCACATACTCTGATAAGGTCAGGAGTGACGCCAGAGGCGAATTGCTCCTCCGCGGTGAGCTGCTGGTGGGTGGTGGTAGCGGGGTGAATGACAAGGGTCTTCGCGTCACCAACGTTCGCCAAGTTGCTCGCAAGCCTCAAAGCGTCAACGACCTGGCTCCCGACCTTCACGTCGTCCGCCTTCAGTCCGAAGCTCAACACCCCACCGAACTGACCCTCCCTCAAGTACTTCTTTGCCAACTCGTGCGACTTGTGGCTCTCTAGTCCGGGGTAGGACACCCATTTAACCTTGGGGTGTGACTCGAGAAACTTGGCGAGGGCAAGGGCGTTGGAAGAGTGACGTTCCGCACGGAGGGAGAGGGTCTCGAGACCCTGAAGGAGGAGGAAGGCTCCGAAGGGATTTTGGCATGCACCAACATCGCGCAGAATTTCTACTCGTACTTTGATGGCAAACGCCGCGGGGCCGAAGGCTTGGGCAAATTGCATACCGTGGTAGCCTTCGGAAGGCTCGGTAAAGGATGGGAACCTTCCCGAAGTCCAGTCAAACTTTCCTGTTGAGTGACCGGTCAGAGAGAGGTGAGAGGGAATTGTAGCGGGGTAAGAACGGACCTGCATCAACGATCACACCGCCGATCGTTGTACCGTGACCGCCAATCCATTTTGTTGCGCTATGAACTACGATATCCGCGCCGTGGTCAATGGGACGAACGAGATAGCCTGCTCATACCTCTTAGTTATCATGACGACGCCTGAAGGTTGTAATTACATACCTCCCATTCCAAATGTGTTGTCTACAATCAAGGGTACCTTGTGGGCGTGGGCAACCTACGTGTGCCAGAATTTTGAGTGGAAACAGGTCGAGAAATAGGGGCTACGCGTACCTTGGCAATTTCTGCAATAGGTGCGACGTTATACTTCGGGTTTCCGATACTCTCGACATAAATCGCCTTTGTGTTCTCGTCGACAGCAGCATCGAACGCGGCGGGGTCGTCTGAGGGAACAAACTTGACCTTGATACCGAACTTCTTGAAGAAAACTGGAGACTGTTCAGCGATACAGATCTGAAGCTTGCCTGGATGAGATGTACCTTTGAATTGATTGTAGGTCTACCCGCAGAACCCAATGGTAAGTCTCAGCGACCGCATAGAGAGATCACATACTCACTCCACCGTAAAGATAAGAAGTCGATACAATGTTATCGCCAGCTCCCGCAATAGCACTGATAGCCATGAATTGAGCAGCCTGCCCACTTGACGCAGCTACAGCAGCGATTCCTCCCTCCAACGCAGCGATTCGCTTCTCAAATACATCCTAGCGTTGTAGCGTGCCCCTCGTCAATATTCGTGGCTGGACCACTAAAGTAAGATCACGTACAACGGTAGGGTTGCCAATACGCGAGTAGATGTTTCCTGGAGTACGCAGGGCAAAGAGATCTGCGCCGTGCTAATGTGGAGGAGGTCAGTAAAAAGTGCGAAAGACGCCCTTGTGATGAAGAAAGGAAGATCTGTCTCGATGACGGAGGCATGGTATCTTGATCAGGAGATATAAGGAGGATCTGAGCTCACCAAAGAATCATTGAATACGAAGGAAGTTGATGCGTAGATGGGAGGTGCTCGTGCGTTTGTCGAAGGGTCGACCTCCTGTCCAGCATGAAGCTGTAAAGTCTCAAACTCTGGCGCCCTGAATACATCATGAGATCGCTTTCGATGACATATTTCCGCGCGTGAATGTACCTGTAGAAGTTCGTAGATTGTCCAGACATGCTTCCTTAGACGTCGATGTTGTTGGATCAGGGTTTGAGATGGCGGAGGAGGGTGAGATGCGGGGGTAACTGGAACTGTGCTTTCGAGCGTATTTCGGGCATTTGGGTGTCCGTTATTTGAGCAAACGTGAGGATGAAGTGGAATGACAGCATAGCACGCAATACCGACTATGCAAGCGTGGGCCGACGCCATGGCGCCTGGGACGAGTGACGAGTCCATACCAGTTTGGAAGTCCGGCTGAGTTTTAGGAGTAACTTGAAGGAGGGGGACAATATAACAGTATCACTTTGGACTTTACTCCTGTACAGTTGATCCATGTCGAAATCATCTCGTCTACATAGACGGAATATAGGTTACATATTGTCAACTCTGACCACATCTGCATTTAAAACAAGTTTGCAGGAGCGACCTGTTGATCATACGAAAACATGGAAGCAAGAAACAGTGGGTCCGGATATGCAAGGATGGGAGGCATAGGCACAGAGCCAGTATCGGACGACGACAATGTGTCGTCCCATATGCTGTGGCTAGTGTGCATCATCCCCTCGTTCCCGTACGCATGGAGCATAGCAGGATGCTCTTGGCGGTGCGGTGCGTAGGAATGCTCTTTCGGGGTGGGATAAAAGGTGCTGTGACGAAGTTGATTCGTGGCCGGCGTCGGTATATGCTCTGGATCGTAGCTGAGGTCGGGGCCGCTTCGAGATGATATTGCCTCCAAGGTACGCGAAGTATGAGCTGGTGCTTCAGGAGATTCAGAGAAGTCTCTCCTCAGGATACCATTGAGGTACGGATCCAGGAGGCTTTTGAGGAAGCGAGCATAACGTCTAGCAGCATGGTGCTCATCCAAGCTCTGGTGTCCGGCATCAAGTGCGTCGAGTAGTTGCCTCACCAGTGCGATGATGCGAACGTTCTGCGAATTGTCCATTTTGAATGCAAACTGCCGGCGCAGGAACTGCATGAATAACCTTGTCAGTGATTACGGCCGCAAAAGGGGTCTGCATTCACTACCTTGATCAGTACCGCTGTTGCAAAGGCAGATAGTGTGAAGACATGTTCGGGAGAACAGCGAATCAAACCAGTTGGGATGATGTCGGTCAGCATCAAATCAACAACGGCACAGGCTGCGTCAAGACACTGAAAAAAGTCGTTAGGGCGTCCATAATAGCAAAGGGTCCTTTTTGACACGCACACCAACAAAAAAGGTTTCATCCTGCTCAAGGGTCTTCTGTCTAATCACTTGCTGGAGCCCCACAGAAAACGTCACAAGCCGAATATAGTGGTAGACTCTAACGTGAAAGAGAACGTCAATTTGGGACCACAGCTCTTCAATCAGGGTGCCTTACGAGTTCATCAGACCAAGCTGGAGCGCATGGCCAACGCTATCTGACCTAACTGATTTTTCGTATCGCTCGTCAGCCGAGTTTTTCCATGCAGTCAATTCCGTTTCGGCCACTTTATGAAGTGTCATCAGATCAGACTCCTGAAAGTAGATATAGGGTCAGTGAGTATGTACAACACACAAAACACACCTGACGAAGGTCATCGTTGTGCTCGAAGACGGGGTTGACAGTTTCAGAGAAGCGAGTGATGATGCGGAGTAGCTCAGCGAGGCACACGAGGTATATGTCGCCAGGTTGATGATACGTCCAACCAAGGAGTTTGTCGGCTGCGCTACGAATGACCTGTGGTTGATAATCAGTCACCTGGCGCAAATGGGCCAGTTTTGGAGGGAACGCGCCTGGTCCTCCGGCATCATGAACGGCTTTCCTAGATTGACACAGATGCACCGGTCCATAACGTAGCATACGATCCAAGTTCGAATCCTATTGAGGAGCTCCCTTTGGTTCCGTTCGTCTGTGGGTTTGACATCGGGGATGCGGTTCAAATTCAACTCAAGGGCAAGTCTAGAGGCAAGTTTTCAGTCCGTAGAGCCAAAAGTTAATGATCTCAAGGGTACCTGAAGCAGAGCCCGCTATAAAACCAGCTCCTATCCTCTTCCCATCGTCGAGCAGGAGGGGAGTATGCGCCGAGAAGAAGATAGGCTTGACACATCTCCACCGATTTCCATCCTCCTAAAAACGCATTTCCCGCCGCGGCCTTCGCCATGTGGACCGCGAGGGCGTATATTTCGGGCTTTTCGTCATAGTAACGGGAAGCTAGTGTGCACACTGCACTGAAATCAGGGGACGCACAATAGCTACCGAGTGTCAGACACTTACTAACGGTGAATAGGAATGGGCATCTCCCAAGTACTGCACCTGGTGTATGAATATTCTCGTCGAGAATAGGTACGTAGTACTGAAAGCCCGTGTCAGTACCAAAGAACCACAGACAGGCGAAAATGAAACGCACGTTTACAGTCTTGAAGTATCTTCATCATGAGAATCAGAAGCTTCAGCTGAATTTGCAGTGAAGGCATGAAGGATTGGAAATGACGTACATATCAAACAGTTTTCCAGCATCTTCATATGTAATGAGACCCGAGAGCAAAATTTCTGGCCCCGCCTGACGTTCCACGATGAGCTTTCTAAGCTCCAAATTGGCGGCAGGTCCTATGAGATTGGCGAAATCAGTGGTGAGAATACCAAGGATACGACAGCATGGTGGACGGAGACCTGGTTGAAAGTATGACTTGGAGCCAATACCTCCTTCCACCTTCAAGTCCCTCGCCTCTTGTGCTTCAGTAGAGGCCGGTGTTTGGTCTTGACTTCTGCATGACAGTGCTGCGCTGGCGAGTATTCCAGCCGGCGCGGGTCCTGCGGGAGCGAAGTTGAGCTGGCGGAGCAACGCTTCAGTGACTTCGCCGTCGGCTTCTTCGTCCTCTTCATCCTGCTCATCCATACTGTCGTCGCTGACCGCCGGATCCTCCAATGCGGAAACATCCACTTTATTCCTGAGTTCATTTGTGACCCTTGAGTTGACCCGGTACTTTTCCAGCCATGCTAGAACGCCTTGATGCTTCAGGCGCTGTTCCGATGTGAGCGCCAATTTTGTCGGTGCTATAGCTAGTGGCGTGGCGAGATGGGGTGAAGGATTTAAACGGTTGAGGAGCTCATCGATCATAGTGTCTTTCTCCTTGATTTGTCTGCGAAGAATATCGCGCATCCTGAAGAGTTATGAGTAGCTTTTGAGTGGCGGAAGTGATGAGAGAACACGGTGGTTTTACCCAGGTGATCTTGGTTTACGCCCCGTCACGATGCATTCGTATCCGCCGACAAGACATCTTGCACATTGAGAGTCACTATCGCCGAATGTACATCTCATCTACAATTATGAATTGCTGGCATCTCAGAATTGCGGCGCAGAGCAACGACGCCACCATACCTTGACTTTTTTGCACCGTGTACAAGCACCGGGTGGCCTCGAACGGATACCATGCGAAAGGGGTAGCTGCAGATGAAACCCGCGTCTGGATGATTCGTTTGCGAGTCCCTCCTCATCGGTCCTTCGCAGTCTAGAACTCCCAAGCCCCGGCTGTGTAATATGATCCTCAGAGAGCGGCTCTTCATAACCTTGCGCTGCAGTATTCGCGGAGGTGTGCTGGTGAAGAAATAGTCTTTGCAGGGCTGTTGGGGGATCCATCGGCTGCGTTTGCGTCGAATGGGCGACATACGCGTCATCCTTCAGAGGTATATAAGAGTTCCAACCTGAAGAAGACAGATCTGGCATAATTGTCTATGAGACTTCTACGGTATGAAATGAGTAGTGGGCGCGTACCGGAAGACGTATGCCAGGAATATATATCTCCTGACAAATCACCGCGATAACTATCGAGATCTTGATTGACAGCAGAAAAGGAAGCGTGGTGGGCTTTGGAGCGTGGTGTCCGTGAGGGGTTGAAGTGTAAATAGGTCATGGGTAACGAGCTACTTACGGTCTGTCGGTGGGGCAACAACACTAAGAGGGCATCCCGTGTCTCTGTATCTTAAACCACAACCCTATTGCTAATATGAGTGTGACGTATCTTGGAAAGGGTGTTTGAATTGAAATCAAGCCAACCTTCCCCTTCCCACTGGCAGGGATGACCTGTGGCTTGAAGGGTTATGGCCACTTCAATCGCTCAATTTCCCGTCCGTTCAGGGGCCGGGATAGGTAGTGATGATGAACCGCCGGAGAAAGATGCTAATAGACGAGCCAAGATTGAGGATAGCATGTAGCCAAAACCGTCGTGCAACGTCAATGCTAGGTTTGACTCTCCACGAGGGCGGTCTACGTTTCCTCCTGCGCAGTAGGCAAAAAGTGGGGCAAGACCCTCGCCTGCTATCGTCAGATGGCTGAATCTACAGGCAATAACTGAGATAAACGCTCACCGAATCTATCACCGGCTTCTGAGATTGAGAACTCGTTCGCGTGAGTGGTTTGGACTGAAGAATGTCCGGAGTTCAGTCGTCCCAGCCGCCAGACAACGTATCACCGGTTCACACCCAATTCTTGAAGGCATCGCTTTTTGTACCCGTAAGGCAGAAGGTGAACTCCACTGTAGGCTGTGAAGATCCATGTGAAGATTGAACTCAAGATTGTCCAGCACAACCTCAGACCTGGGCGCTATTTAGAAGGCGTCAAATAACGTGTCAACACACCGAAAGAAGGAGGGGAGTTGAAGTCCCCAGTCAGTCATCATTCATTGACATACAATGATATTCGGTACATGATAAGGTACATTCTCGTTAGATTATACGTACGTAGGGCTTATGTTGAATAAGCTTTCCAAACAGCCTCGGACACAGCCTTCCTGGGACAATGCCGGCCAGTCCAAAGTCTGAACTGGACAAACCCTTGCTCCAGCAGCACGTCTACGCCTCTCACCACAGACCAATTGGACATCTTCGAGGCCTGCTGGAGAAGGGGTGTGTCGGCAGGTTTATAGGCCATGTCCACGACGACTCCACCAGATGAGTTCGCAAATATTTCTGGAGGCAAGTAAAGCGCATCTTCCTTGGAGGGATCGTAGGTCGTTGCGGACGCAGGGACGGTCGAGATAATGATGGATGGTGAGTGACTTGACCACGCGCCTAATCTGGTAACGACTTCAATGTTTACTTCAGGGAAGTCGACGACAAGCTCCTGGGCATTGGCCGCCGTGCGGTTGAAAAGATAGACCTTCTCGACTCCCAGTTTGTTTAAGGCAAAGATGGCAGCTCGTGACGTGCCGCCGGCTCCGATCACGAGAGCGGTTTCTGGAGAATGCATACCGGCGGGAAGGCGTGATTGGACGCTGTCGAGGATTCCAATCCAGTCGGTGTTATCGCCGTGGAGTATATGTGACCCATCATCGGTGCGAAGAGGAATGATGGTGTTGACCGCACCGATGGCTTCAGCCTCAGGCGATAGCGAGTCAAGGAGAGGAATGACATCCAATTTGAAGGGGATTGTGACCGATGCCCCTCCGAAATCGGGAGAGGCGATAGCCGCCTTGATCTCCTCTCCCACAGAGTCTGTCTCAAATAGCTCGTACTGGTGAGGAAGGCCGAGAATTCGGAATCCGGTGTTGTGAAGAGTCGGAGACATACTGTGTGCGATAGGTGTGCCGAAAAGGAAGAAACGTCGGGTTGGGAGTTGGCCAATGAGATGCAACGCTGACTGAATCTGCGCGAAGGAAAGTTGCCCGGGGGCTGCTTTGTTAGGAAGCAGAGGGTGAGTCACCGGAGACAGAGTCTTGTTGAGAATACGTGATATCTGCCCCTCTGTCCCCATATTGATCGCGAGAAGGGGTTTGGAGTTGAAAGTAGACATCTTCGCCTGCACGAAGGCATGGAGGGCGAAGTTATCCTCGAGGCAATTTGCTCTGCCGACGATCTTCACGATGTCACCAATCGCAGCGGCGGCCTGGTACTTCTCCTCTACCGTTTGTCCGACCCACTTCAGATTACCGCTCCAATCATGCCAGGAGGCGATGATCTGCGAGTAGCCTTTGCGGGGGAGAAGCTCCTGAATACGCTTGCTCGGCCAAGTAATTTCCACGTCGATGTACTCCACACCAATGCGGAGAGCAGAGTGCAACAGCTCGAATGCTTCAGCTTCGGCATGATCGGGGAAGTTCCCTCCTTGAGAGATAGTGCGGATCGTATAAACAATAGGCAGCGATGTCTTCTGACGGAGCGCCGCGATTTGTTCAGTGACATAGGCAGATGGTGGAATGTAGCGTCCAAACGTCTCTGAGCCTGAGGGTGACCTCAGAAGATCAACCCTCAGTTCAATTGCATCCACTCCAGCGGTCAATTCCTCGACATGTAGAAGTGCAGGGGTGATGTCAGGATAGGTGAGAGAAAGGAAGTATGACCGTTGACCGTTGGTGACGTTTGGCGCGAGGTTTGGGTTTTGTCCGGTGATGTGACCGAAGAAACGTGCTACGTCCTTGCGGATACTGTTGGGTGATCGCTTCGCCTCTGCCTGCTCACCGTGCAAAACACCAGTGTAGTTAATGAACTCGTAATTCGAGCATTCTGCAAACCAAGGAGCGCGGCGCTGGAAGACGTCAATGACAGGTTCACCGTAGGCAGGTCTGGCGGTCTCTTCCCCTAGGTATCTGATGACTTCATCGATCTCCCGAACGATGTGGACAACAGGCCCCTTCTTGGAGTACTCCTTCAGCAAGTCGCGCGAGGTAGGAGTCTCAACGATACCGCCTCCAAGGCTGATGACGTGCTTGGTGGGGTGCTCAGCAAGTAGTTCCTTCAGAATCTCAGACTCCGCGGCGCGGAACGCTGGCCACCCGTTCTTCTGAACAAACTCCCGGACCCCAATCTGATGTTTGATTTCAAATACGGGGTCGGCATCAAGAAAGGTCCAGGACAGAGCAGATGCTGCAAGTTGGCCGATGTAGGACTTGCCAGAGCCTCTCATCCCGACGATGACGACAGAGGCCGATGAGTTCGTTGTTTCCTGCCCGCTAGGTGAAGACGAGCCATGATCCAACTCAACGCCCTCGACTTGAAGACCAATCTACATCATCTCATCAGAGAACATTCTTGAGAGGTATGTAAAGCGTCGTACCTTGTTCTCCAAATCATCCCACCAGTTGGGCCAGGTCTTCTCCACGCAACGCTTCTCCTCAATAATTGTATCCCGGATAACTGTCCCTAGAACACTGAATGCCATCGCAACCCGATGATCATCGTAGCAATGAATGCTTGCACCCTCGTTGAGCTCGATGATAGGTTTGCCGTAGATTTCCAGACCGTCCTCCAATTCGCGGGTCTCAATACCAAACTTCGCTACAGGTTCACATTGAACATGGTTCCGGGCTGTATAAGAGGCTATAAAGACGTACCAAGTTGGTCCATCATAGCTTGAATACGATTACATTCCTTCACTCTCTGGTTGGCAATACCGATGATCCTCGTCGCATTCGGTGGTCCTTCAATTAACTTCCGTCCGGGTTTCGGTGATGTAACCGCGACAGCAGCAAGCACGCTTGCCGTGAGGAACGCGTCGGTCATAGGCTCCATGTCCACCAACCCAAGAGCCCTCAGAGTTCCCACAGGCGGGCCCTTCACAGTTGTCTCCGTCTCCGTCTGGATGACTTCGCATCCCATCGGCTCCAGCACTTCCTTTGCAAATCTGGCGTCGCCCTGCAGGGATGCAGACCCGATATTGGCGATGGTACATTCAGTGCCCGTAATGGCTGCGATGGCGAGGGGATATGTCGCGCTGCTAGCATCGCTCTCGATGTTGTAGATCGAAGGATTAACGTAGGACATTTGGGGGATGGTGTATACGTCAAGGAAAGCCCCTGTCGCAGGATCCTTCTCGCGAACGACATTGACACCGAATGTCTTCATCATGGCAATCGTCATATCGATGTAGGGCTGGGATATGACCTGCCCTCCAATCAACTCTAGGCGAACTTCGGTTTGGGCATAGGGAGCACAGAGCAGGATGGAAGAGACGTATTGGCTGGAGACACTCGCGGCTAATTGGATGTGGCCACCCTTCAATCCGGCGGAGGCAATGGACAGAGGAAGACATCCTTGTGACTCGAGATAGTCGATAGAACTACCATTGGCGCGAAGTGCAGTAACCAATGGCCCGATTGGGCGTTGCTTCATGCGAGCGTTGCCTGTGATGACGGTGCGTTGCTCGGACGCCTGCACGAGGGTGCAGACGGTGGCAAGGAACCGAGCGGCGGTTCCAGCGTTGCCCAAGTATATCTCTTTGCCTTTAGCAGGGATAGAAAGCAATCCACCGCCACCTTCAACAACAAGAGTTTCTCCACCATCTTCCCATGAGAACTTAGCACCCTAGACTAGACGTCAAAATATAAACCCCACACATCACAGTCCAAGCGTACCTTAAGGTCAACTAGAGCGTTCATCATGACCTGAGTATCATCCGAGTGAAGTAGATTCCTAAGTCGGCACATTCCTTTCCCGAGAGCGGCGAGTAGGAGTGCGCGGTTGGAAATACTCTTGGATCCTGGGGTGGCCATATGAATAGGACTCTTAGACGGTCTTCCCGGAATGATCTTGACGGCCTCTGACAAGGTCTTCGCAATTATCGCATCAGCAACGATCGTAGCCTTCTCCTCATAAGTCTTCCCAATCCTAGAGAGGATGACGATCTTCTTCTGAGGTCCACTATTCTTCTTATCCACCCTCATGATATCCAAGAGATTGTCGACAGTCAGAGACTTGGCAGCGGGAAGGTTGGCGATCCTTGGATCGGAGAGGGAGACAGGAAGGTTGTACGCCTTGAGGCAACGGGTCAATCGCCCAACGCCGACCTGACCCAGTACTCCCATCTGACGTGATACTTCTGCTTCCAATATCATACCAACACTGACGCATTCTCCGTGAAGGATGGTTGGAGTGAGGACTGCTTCAATGGCGTGTCCAATAGTGTGGCCAAAGTTGACGAGGTTGCGCAAACCAGTCTCGCGTTCGTCGACGGTGACGATGTGGGCCTTAACGGAGATAGACCCAACAATGACAGAAAGTAAGAGGTGTTGAGCATTAGAGCGAGTGGAGACAGTACGGCCTGAGTAATTGGTGGATGGTGTTTGTATAGCAGCAAAAATCTCGGCCGATTGAGACTCGAGGGAAGCGAAATCATCCTCGTTCCATATTGCAGCCGTCTACAAGTGGTGTTAGTCGCATCGGATGAGAAGATATCGCGGTGTCAGCGAACCTTGACGACCTCTGCCATGCCATTCGAAAATTCTCTCGCTGGTAGGGTCTCAAGGAACGCGGCATCAATGAAGATATACTCGGGCTGCCAGAACGCCCCAATCAAGTTCTTGCCGTGGGGTGTGTCGATTGCGGTTTTCCCTCCGACGCTGGAGTCAACCATTGCAAGTAGAGTGGTGGGAATCTGTACGAATCGTACGCCGCGCATGCTACTCTATGTCAGGCTCTGTTGTAACAGTAGGCGATTGGAAGTACTCACAAGGTAGCGGCTACGAAGCCTACGAGATCGCCAATGACACCCCCTCCAAGAGCAAGTATCACCGTATCCCTCGTGCATTTATTCAGCAGCAAAAAGTCCTCGATCTCCGCTTTCCCCTCACGACTTTTGCTGGTCTCTCCAGGTAGGATGACATAGCTGAGGAACCTCGGCTTTGTGGAGAGCTGCCGGATCTTGTCGAGAAACTCTGTTTCAAAAGATGAGAGATGGAGGTTTGCGACATTGGAATCTGCGACTAGGACGTAGGTGGAGGATGGTAGTGCTTCAAGAACGGTGCGAACGATGTAAGGGATGAGGTGGAATCCACAATGAATGGAGTCTTTCCCGAGGATGGAGACTTTTTGGACGTCAATATCTGGAGCCATGCGTTGTTCTCGGGGTACGTAGGTGCGAGGTTGGAAGCTCAAGGAGAGGGGGTGTCCTGAAGAGAGCACTTCGGTGAGAAATTACCCAGCTTGCGGTGAGTGCGGGAACTCACTCGTTTGCCAATGTGATTGGAGCTACTTCGAGCACGAATTGTTGGGACAACCCTTGCACAAGTATACAACCTGCTCTGCACACAGAAAACCGGGATCTTCTCAGCTTTAGAAGTTTATGGATGAAGATAATAAAAGTTTGCAAACAAAAGACGAAGCTGGAAAGCAAGATCATGATGATGCTATGGTAGGCGCTGAATCATATCTTATCATCATCTTCGACACCATGATGAGGGCGACTTTTACTGTACCATGGCTGCACTGCACACCATCTGTGGTGAATCAATTATCAATCTCTAAAAAGACATTGTTACAGGTGTAGCTCAAGCCCAAGGTGCGGGGCTATAGCGTCGCATTTTTGTTTGCAGGGTACTTGCTATTGGAAGCTGTTCATACTCGGGAGCAAGGCCCTTTCAGGATACGAAGTCTTCTGAAATTTTTGCGCACGGCTCTGCTGGTCATAGAGATTCATTCAAGTAAATGCTCAGAGACTTCCAAGGACCAGAAGCTGCTGTTGCCTTGAGGTGATGAAGATGGATCACGTGCATGGACAAATACTCGCAAAGAACGCGGTCTCGATCCTTGCAGCGCCCAAACGACTGTTGACACGTCGGCCAAAGGACCGTATATCGACGATATCCGAATACTTTCGCAAAAGTACTTCAAAGAGTCTAGTTAGTTTGGCACTTTCAGCTTGATTAAGAGGTTATCGATCCTTACCTTCGAAAATTCACAGTCATCCCATCCTGGACTGATCAACTTGAAATTTTCTGCAGTGTCCCCGTAGGCGGCACTAGAGCTCGTGAGTGTGGCGAGATAGTCAATGCTCAGCAATTCTGTCTGACCATGATTCATGGCTCTATATCATAACAGAGTACCCGCCCCCTGCATACTCTCAGTGCATCGTGGCCCATCCCAGAACACGACTAGGTTGCTCCAAACCGCCAAACAGATGGCAGAACAGGTAGAGCAGGAAATCTCCGGTCACTTCGAGCTCTCCGACGACGACGATCTCCTCTACAATCTCCTCCCAATGCGCGACGTTGATGTCCAGGCGGTCAAGGCGCGAATAGAAGATTGGCAACAAATCACACGGCCCTTCAAGCAGGCGGTGACTGGCGGGAAACAGCCCGAGAAGGCGCGATGTACAAACCGTTCCTCAAGATTGCCAACACTATTGTTAGTTTTCTTAACAGTGGTCTCGTCCATTCGCATTGGGCGTCACGGCCAGATGAAGCTCTGTACGTGCACGCCGCAGACAGCGCCGAGGTTCGTCCCGACGCTGCGTGCGTCCTTGGGGACCAGACCGCATACTTCGCCGCTTTGGATATCTTAGAGTCTATGAACATTGGCGAGGGAGATGAGCTGCTTCAGGAGATAGGGCTGGTGCGTCGCGATCGAGTTGCCAAATTGTATTGCGAGAATGAACCACGATCTGCACAGGCCCAGAAATTGGGAGAGATAGTCGCCAAACACGCGAATAACCATCTTGACTACTGGAATGGCTCCTCCGATATCCAGCAGGGCACTGGACAGAAGGCCCGCCCAGCCATCTCATTCGACGACATCGACAAATTGAAGAAGTATACTCAGCGCCTGCAGGATTTTGCCGCTCGTTCACCGGCTGGCGAGCCCGCTGAGGACACATATTCCGATGTAACCAAGGCCGCGAATGATTTGGTTATTAAATCAATGTATTGATGCTGTTCTGCGTTCCCGGCCTTACCTATATTATTCAACAGATTGCGTCGGCATCCTCAATCTTCGCAGATATCCATGCACAAACACACCCAACAGCCGTCAAGCAGGGAGCATCGAAGAACAATCCCAAGACGCCAAAGGTGACCGCAAGACCGTCAAGGACACCTCCAAAAGCGACAAAACTGGTCCTGATAGCAACGACGGCAACCCGCAGGTCAAGAGCGGCCCCAAGGACGACAGGAGCAATCCCAGTGGCGCCGAAGATATCGGCGTCAAACCGACAGTCGAAGACGATCTGGTTCGTATCATTTCATGCATGCCCGTCTACATACTCATGCGCACCACAGCATACACGGACTGGCTCGGCTATCGCGATGTTATACCGCGTCCTTCCGATACTCCGGTCTCGCGAGACCTTCCTGAAGGGACGTGAGCGGCAGGTATGTGTTGCAGTCTTTCGCCGTATTGTGACCTATGCTTACATGCTGACCTAGGCGGAGTTGCTTGAGAAGCTCGCTGCGCTAGGCTGGGTCCGTATCAACACACCGTTGGAGATGAAACCGGTCTGGACCGCCGTGTCAATTCGAAACGGATCTGCGCAGCTGATTCGCTACATGAGGCTTGTGTTGAAGAACCAACTCGACCGACGGTTTGTGTTTGGCATCCTCATCTGCGGTGATCGCATGCGGGTGTTCTACTGCGACAGATCTAGTCTGGTTACGACGAAAAACTGGATCAACATACTGTCGGTGAGAAGGCCATCGCCTCTCCTTCAATATAATGCTCACTCTGATGTGCAGGATTCCGACAGGGTGATTCATGTGGTCCTTGCGCTGTCCTCCCTGTCGCCATTCAAGCTCGGCTGGGACCCAACCATGAAACTACGTCTGCAGTCCGTATCTGCGCCGGAGCTTGTGTACAAATACTCCACGGACCCCAGTATCAAGCTGAAGGACTACGGAAAGACGTTGTATGATGCCCAATGGGCCATCTTTGTGCCTGCTGCCGACGCCGAAGTCGAAGCGTCAGAGGCAGATCCGGTGCACGGGACCTGGTATGCGACGACGCGGGCACTGAGTCTGACGCGAGCGGAAGTCATGACGGGACGTGCGACGCTGGTGTGGATGGTGAAGGAGTTGCAGCCAGATCTGCGAGCTGTAGTCAATGTGAGCATTTTCTGCGCTCCTATTCCGCCCTGGCTGACCACAAGCCCAACCAGGGACCTCCAGGCTCAATCAAGGTGTTGAAGAGTGCTTGGGCAAAGGCCAACTCCAGTGTTCTCACCGAGAAGCAATTGGTAGGTGACGACCCCCTACCCAACGCCGTTGATATCCAAGAGTCAGTCCGGGTGGGGAAACAGACCACCAGCACGGGTACCCCGGAGGCTGCCATCCGCGGGGGCATTGTGGGTGAGCGAGGTCAATGGAGCTCTGGGGTGATCAACGATCGTGCCTTCATCGTGGAATTGGAAGCGTCCAGGAAGAGGGGGCGTCCGGAGGACACATTGGACGTGAGTGCCCACACTCCTGCGACCACGGTGACGAACACAATACAGTCCGCGATCACCCCCCGGATCCTCACAAGAACGATCATGCGGACATATGGATGGCCGGTCAAGTACTTCACAAGTCTCGTCGAGTTTGTCTCGGTGGTGCGTGATAGCATCAATGGTAAGAGTTTTGGATCCCCAAGAATACTGTCCTCTTCCGCTAAACTTCCCCGATTGCAGGACATCGGGAGCTATACATGAACCGTAAGGTGGCACATCAAGATGTCAGCTTGGGCAATGTCTTGGCGCACCCAGTGGGCTGTAATCCAGCACTCACGCGGGGTGTTCTCATTGATTTGGACCATGCTAAGCAAGCCACATCACGGATACGCATTCTACCCGCTGGAAGTGACATGCATGATCTCGACGAGGACTGGTCCGCGGATTCCACTGGCAGTGACATACATGATCCCGACGAGAACTGGGCCGCGGATTGGCCATATCTACAGTCCATTTTGCAGCGCGAATTCAAAAGACGACTGGGTGATGAAGACCTCGGTCGAAAACTGTGGCAACGTTCTCTACGGAAGCCATCTGTCGTGTTTAACATCATTGGACAGTGTGCAAACCGCTGTGGGGCAATGGTGGTCAAGTATGGCAACTCGGCCATTGATCCAGAGAGGTGGGCTGAAGTCCAAGATATGGTAAGTGTAGTCTCATTCGACACGTTTTGCTTCGCTGATTCGCGGACAGCTTCGGACCACATTAATGTCATTTACCCCCGATTTGCTTCAGCAGTTGGAGGAGGAGGAGGCAAGTACTAATTTGCAAGACATAATTGAGGTCAAAGCTGATAGTCCGCCGTTAGAATTGTCCTCCGTCGTGGGTTGAGAATGTAGCTGGGCTTACCTCAGGCACGAGAACAGTGAGTTCTTAAGTTCTGTCATCGGACGGTTCACATAACAAGTCACTCCAGGGAACCCTGCCATTCATGAGCTATGAGATGCTCAAGGACAATGTGCACTATCCCCCAATGAAGTACATTTTAAGGAACGATGTCGTAGATGACCAACCTGTTCATGGTGCCATTCACGACCTTGAATCATACTTTTGGGTTTTTCTCTGGGTATGCCTCACCCGTAACGGACCAGGTGGCGCTCAAAGGCAAGAGTTGAATGATTCTCCCAGCTCCACCGACCCAGACGACCCCGTCGTTCGACTCCACACCATTGTTTCCACCTCTTCGATAACCCGTCCATCGACGGTCTTGCTGCCAATAAGCTAGAAATGTTCAAACTCCCCAACTCCCTTGAGCAGGATGTACTTCCCTATGTGCATTCGTACTTCGATCCAGTCAAACGGCTGCTCATTGATTGGTGGGACCTCTTGCGTCTGTCGTATGCAATGTACGACAACATCGAGCAGGGACTCGTCCACGGGAAGGTTCTTGCGTTGCTTGACGACGCTCTTGAGCGCCTCAGGATGATGACACCGAACAATGACCCGGGGATCGCGAAGTTGACGGAGATGGAGCTCGAGCGACGGCGGACGGACTTGCGACTCTACCAGCTCTTTCCCAACGAAGACAGCAAGTCGACGTCGGAGGTTTCCCGTCCTCTGCAGCCGGAATCAGACACGGTATCGCCCAAAGCTGTTCGTCTACTCGATACCAGCAGCGCGACGACTCCTCAGATCGAAGTCCCGGACTCCCCCACAATGACGCACCGACCTGCAAAGAGAGGAAAGTTTATAGAGTCCTCGGGAGAGGACAGCATGGGCCGCGAGGACTAGCCTGACTATGATGGGGAGGATTTGCGAATGGAGTCATCTAGCAACTCAACTTTCAGCGACATTGTCCCCGAAGGGCTTTTGCAGAGGATGGATAGAACCTCCGGAGTGCTCGCCAAAAATGTACCCTCAATCTCTAGTGATTCCTCTCTTGATTCCCTCTCATAGGAAATGTCCCTTCTCAATCGATGCATTTTTCTACATTGGAATTCGGCCTGGACCCCTCAAGTAGCACACATGTTCATCTCCTTTAGAAGGCACGCGCTCATTTTTTGCGAACGAAGCAAACCAACGAGTGGTGTGGCACGTCGTATCCGAGCATAAAGTGCACGAAGATGGTGATCGATAAATGACTATGGAATAAAAATATTGCAAACATGGCTACCTTGACATTAGGACGTTGCATTCTACCATACCATATCTAGAGCAATCCAGCTACTTACAAAGTAGAATAGGATCTCACCCAGGAGAAACCTGATCATGATCCTGTGCAGAAACAATAGCGCTGTCGACAGCGTTAAGTTGCTGCGTATAACACGAATGGATCCATCTTGCATGTCATGGTCGGTGGTTCAACCACCGAGGAATGTCTTGTGGGATTAGTGATGGAGAGAGCCGACCGGTGACGGTTAGGTGGGAGAGCATATTAATGCGTTCCGTGTATCCGTGGTTTCGGATTGGCGAGAGACTTCTCGCCAAGATTAGAGACTGTCCGTGCTACCAGCCAAACACTCTGGAACATAGTTGTCAGCCCAATAGAGAAGTAACACCGAACATGAACACAACTCACTCCTCGTGTATCTCGATACCGCCAGCGGCTTTCAACGTCCGCCTCTCAACACCTCTCACGACAGAGCGCACTTCGTCGCCCAGACTGAGTGGACCACACACGCCCACGACGACACCCTGACTCTTCTTCCATCCAGCGGTACCTTTACCCTGGAAGTTGAGTGCAGTGGCACGCTCCAAAACGCCAGATAGCACGGATGCAAGTTTAGGGCGACCAGCATTGAGTGTGAGGTTCGGTGGGAGTGAAGTTAGCGGACCTGACTTCAAGACGGTAGGGTCAAAGCCGGCACGGGTGTAGTGAACATGAATGCAAAGATCAGCGTAGGTGCGGGTTGTGAGAAGGTCGGAAAATAGGGGGAGAAGGGGGCGAAGGAGGGCTAACGGAGGAAATCAGCATCAGGATCAACGTTGTCACAACCGGCAACAACTTGCCACGTACTAGGATCAGGTATCGTCCACACCAAATCGATAGTCTTCACTCGGCTCTCGCCAACGAGGTCCTTCTCGACCAAATCTTGGATCGCACTCAAGGCAAATGTGATCCCGCTCCCACCACAAACGAACATAGCGCCGGAGAAGCTACAGAACATGGTGTGCCCTGGTCCACCGTAGGGACCCTCAACCAGAACCTTCACCTCCTGAGAGTTTGTCTTGACGAGTTCGGAGGTGGATTTCTTGGCGAGGTCGAATAGCTTGCGTGTCCAGCTGCCCGTCTTCTTGCACATCAAGACAAGACCCGAGCCATCTTCCGCCTGAACGAACGGTCAGAGTTACTGCAATATAAAGATGCATTGGGAATACCTGCCTGACTGATACTCGCAATGGTGAAAGGGTGGACCTCGGCCCACCCCATTCTCCCCATACCCTTGGAGAGAACTTGAAGCCTCACATGTTGGCCCGCTCGCCATCCGTCGTTAATGGCAGGAAGCTCAACGCGAGTCATGCCCAGATCGGTTATAGGGGTGAGACGGGCGGTGGTGTAACGAGTTTTCAGTCCCCGGATGATACGGTCAACGATGTAGATTGCGATAGCCATCCAGACGTACGGTGCTGCGGCAGAGGAGTGCATGCAGATCTAATCCACGATGTTAGGCGAGCTAAATCGAGACGATCGGAGGGAGGTGGACGTACGGAGGACAGGAGACCCAAGACGGCGATGACGTGTGTTACGAGGAAGACGTTGTAGAAACGATTGCGCCAGAAAGAGGTAGAGAAGAATGCGAGAATGTCAATGCAGACGAGGCCAACGGTGGCACGAGCGTTGACAGGCTCTGCCATGTGCTTGGCGACAGTGCCCTCAAGAGCCCACTCGTAGACTGGGGAGGGTTCGGGGTGAGCATGAGTATTCGAAATCAGATGCTGGTACTCACAGTAGCCCAGAGTGTGAACGTTGCAGGCAAGAACGAGCAGGAGCCCGGCATACCGGTGAAAGACGTTCAACTGTACGTTCAGATTGAGAAATTACACTGGCGCTGTGAGACAAGATCACTCACCCGTTCATAGCCCATACCAAGAAGCATACCGATGAAGTTGTTCTTGGTACCAAGCACAACCACGACAGGGATCTGACTGACAGCCAAGAAACCCGTCCTGACCGCGTTTGAGAATACGTTCGACTTGTGGAACGTCCCGTAGAGGAGGATGCCGAAATAGCAGATCAGGACTAGAGCTTTGCCCACATCCATACCAGGACGCAGGGTAAACCTGAGGATCGAGGTAACATACGGGATGCGTGAGGACAGGGAGGGCATGTGCGCTGGAAGGCCTTCTCGACGCCGACGCACGCGAGTGGACGCTGTGGTTGCGGTCGAGGCGTTACGGCTTAGGAGGTTCATCGTTGACGTGGTGGAGATATTCCGGGACAAGTCGGTGTTGTACTTTCCGCCGATAACACGGTCGTCCGTCTCGTCGTAGAGATTGATGGAGGTGGTAATGTGCTCGTCCAGAGTCATTACACGCGGTTGCTGAACCGGCAGGCTTGTTGGGGAGAAGTACGCAGGCTTGAGAGGGGACACTGTCGCCTTCTCCTTCTCGTCGTCGGAGAGAGGGGCAGAGAACGCAACATTGATGCCCCCGGGGACTGGTTTGGATCGAAGGAAGTGTCCATTCCGCCATTCGTCTGGGTGCGAGAAGCGGTAGAATAATCTGGGGATGGCGCAGAGGATGAAGAGAACGACGACTACGACGATGAAAAGGTTGAGGTGGTAGACGAATTTGGCGTGATCGAAGGGGGTTTCGACGATGAGACGAGGGAGGAGTGCTGTCGCGTTGACCGAGTTGAATGAACGAGCGTGCAGCGAGCGAGCGTGGTGATACATGTGCATGTGCATGGTGGCTGTTTGTGTTCGTAAATCTTGCAATCTGGGATGGAAAGTATATGGTTCGAATGCAATTCTAGTGAATGATTGTCAAAAGAGAGGTCAGGTTGAGACGGTCGTGAGTGTGGAGAAGGAGGGAGAGATGCAAGAGAGGAAACAGGCGTCGAACACGGGGCGAGCAAACCGAGGGAGACGGCCACAGCAACGGCACGAATTCAACACTCCGCCTCCGGGCGTTTTGTTTATGAATCTCTTGGAACCGACGACAATGACGAACAAGCGATCTTGATTTGTTGTCTTCCATTATTCTCTTGCAAGTTGACGGCGTCAGAGCTCCTTTTGAAGCCGCCCATTGTTTGTTCATCCATTAATATTGTGGTTAGGGCATCGTTGTTGTCGATGGGTTCTCGAGTCAAGTCGGGTCGAGTCGAGTCGATTTGGTCTCACTCGTCGAAAGCACACTGCTGTCGTGCGGAGGAACATGTGGTAAGCTGATGCAAGTCGTGTGGCGGAATACTGGTGTTTGTTTGCTCATGTTTGACACCATCTCGAACTTAGGGAAATCACTTGTATATTCGACGGCGACGAGCAACTGACACTACTTTCCGGGAAAGCCAGCTAATAACGGAAAGGATTGCAGAACCATCCGACAATAACCAGTGCTGGATGGCTGGAACAATAATGTTATGGGGGTATGCTCTAAGGATCAGTGCGACAACAATTAAAGGGAGTCTTATGCAGAAACGTAAGTCTGGCCGAGAGGGCTCAGGGATGAGTCTCCGTTGACAAGTATTCCAGGAGAAACCATGAAGTAGGCGTAATGGGTGACGGAGTCGAGACCGTCGAGGAAGGGAATCATTTCCGACAAGAACGCCTGCTGTTGCTGAGCGGAGCCGCTGGCACCAAACTACGACAATCGTCAGCATTCTATTCAGCTCACGAAAAACGAGCGCGGTACACACCTCGGTAACAAGAACAGGCTTGCCGTACTTCTTGCCGATGTCGGTGATGTAGTTCTTGAAGTACCCGACGTTCGTAGCGGAGTCGTAAATGTGGATAGCCAGCGCGTCGATGGAGCAGGAGCTGCAGATGGAGAGGAACTGGTCCAACCAAGCAGTACCCATGGGCGCACCGCCGTTGGTGATGGCGGGGCCGACAAGGGTAGCTTGACCCTTGAAGGGTTCCATGTACGACATCCAAGCTTCCGCAGCTTCCTTGGGAGACATGTTAGCTTGGGAACCAAGGTCGGGTTCGTTCACGCTGTCTACAAGTCAGAGTCTCGTCGAAGTACCCAGAACAGATCCACTCACAAAAGGAGATGGGTAGAGCCAGCAGCAATAGCAGCTTTGGCATCGCTGCTCCAAGTCCTGGTGTGAGACGAATCGGAGCTCCAGAGCATGGGGTAGAACGGGACACCAGCCGGGAGGTTTCCGGAGTGACTATGGTCCCAGTTGTAGGCCCAGCTTATTTGACTACATTCGAGGTTAGTACAGCCAAAAAGAAGACAGAGGAAAGTTGGGTACATACTTCTTGTTGAAGTTCTTGGTAAGACCGACATCATTGAAGGAAATACCACGTTTGATGCCGTTGTTGCTAGGAGGACGGGGCGCTGTTGATGGCGCAGGAGCGGGAGCAGGTCTGTTCGAGGCACGATGGTCAGTATGAAGGGATCCACAAAGAAATTGCATGTCAACGCGAGGAAATCGTAACGATCGACTGGTCGATCATTGAAGGGTTCCCAATGTTCTGCGGCGTATCCTCTTCTCGCGTGGCACCCATGTGTGTCCAAGTGTATCCGTGTATCCGACTCTCTGAATCCATCGCCCTTCATCATTTCCACCTCTTGCTCCCACAGTTTGGTTTGCAAAACAGGGAGCGCTTGATTGTTTGGCGCGCGGCCTGAACGGAAGACAAAATGAAGACACTCACGTAGCAGTCGGCTGTGGGGTGTAAGTCGCAGAAGGGCCCCTCTTGCCATGCGCACGTCTGACGTGAGCGTGGGCCTCAACAGAGCCGGCGAGGAGGAGAGCGAGGGAGATGATGGTAGCGGAGAACTTCATGATAGCGTCTGATTGTGAGTGCGGGAGGACGTGCGACGAGGACGGTGACTTGAGCCTGGGTTAAAGAGAGTGGGGCAAATGAAAGACGGGCTGGCCGATGGAATACAGGGCCAAAGGAACGAGTCTAAGTCGAGGGGGATGTCGAGCAAGAAGGTGGTAGGAAGAAAAGATGGAATGGGCGCTCGGGGTTCGCTTTTATTCCTAACACGCCTGCCAATTGACAACTATCAATTGTTCCCATTCCATCCCGACTCAACGTTCTCGATGGCGATTGGTTCGCTGGCCTTGCTCACGTCCGATATCGCGGCTGGATAGGGAGCACCAGGCTGACAACGAAATCATGTTGGTGGCGCGTATGGTGATCTCATCGCCCGAGCCAAGTACTTGCACTCGGTGGCCATTTTCTTTGACAATTTTTCACAACTCGTTTGCCAAACAGCGTCGAAAATTCGAATTCACGATACAAACAGAATTCTCCAGAGTTTGAAGCAATGGCGAAATTGCGCCGCCCTACGGTGGCCGGGTACTCAGAGTTCAGGCACATTTCAATTTCGTTGCCATGACATTGCAATCATGCCTCGGAGCGGGAACACCTGGATGATGTCAAGGAACAACAGCCGAACGCGCGACGCTGGACACTCGTTGGACGGGTCTTCGACTCGTCAGTATCTCAGTGGGGTCAGAAAGCCCCCCACCTCGCACCTGGGGCCTATCTGAAGCCCTGACGGCCTAAAGGCTGAAGGTCAATCTGAAGAATATGCCAACCAACCCAAGGCAGTTTACTCAATCATACTTAGTAAGCATTCAATGGAAATGCGTCGCACTGACGATCTCTTCTTTACATCAGCGAACCTGGATACAACCAGCCATACCATAGAATGCGTCTTTCGAGGACAGTTTCTATCTTGGATGGCAGGTGTCTTCGAGGTCACTGATACTTCCTGACTTCCCAAGGTGAATAGTTCGCCATTTCTATCACACTTGAAACGACTCTTTAGGTACACCCGGCCACCCCACCCCACTTCGACGGCGGAGATATATCCCGCACGTTGTACATGACCATGCCTCAAGCAAACGGTCTGACGTTTATTTTGTCACCAATTGCTCGGACACGAAACGGGTTCTCGACCATGTCATCTCTCAAAATAAGTACGCTCAGGTTCATGAAACAGTGTCCGTGCTGATTTTGCGTCCGTTCGGTCTGCATATCTGACAGTCCGTTGATACTTCTTTAGCGTACCTTTGATGAAACTTACAGTATTTCACTCGACTTTCAAGATGAGACTCCCTTCGGACAGAATCCCCACGCCATATCTATTTAAGTACGGTTCAACGTACCTGGACGATCGGAACAATAATGGTCGTTGTATTCCTTGCGTTTCTCAACGATTGCCTAGAGAATCGCTTTGGGCAACTATCTGCACTGTTCGCAGACTGGTCGATATGGCGAGCCATAGGATGAAGGAGCTGCCTGCAGTTAGCGCTGTGCAGGCACGAGGAAGTCTCATGAACAGTTCACCTGTTCACCGAACGCGCGTTCACCTTGACAGTTCCAGCACGACCGCTCGTCTTCTACCTTCAGCGGTTCAAGATGAAGCCTCCGTTCTATTCTATGAACAGCTTCTATGAACTCAGTTCCACGCACGCAGCACACCTGCAACAGTACAAGGGATTAGGGTTTTGCACAAGCTGACGTTTGGATAATCAATCGCCGCTTTGACTGGTACTAGATCCGTCTCGACTCTCTCTCCTTCAGTTTGGTGAGGGCCCTTTCGTTGGACCCTCCGGTGAGCCGCTCATCGCGATGCTATGGACCGTCGCAAAACTCGTTACCACTTCCTCCTGATAATCTCGCCCATCTGAGCAACCATTGCTAACGTAACGATTTAGGCATCGAGGGTGGTCTGCCTGTATAAGCTTTTTTGATTGCCCTCGCAGAATAGAGGTCTTTGATCCGGGTCGAATTTGTGTTGAATGCAGTCCAGCCCATTTCAGCATGAGATCCAACCAACACTGGCTACCGTACGCTGCTATTCTGTATTTGACGATTCGAAGAGGCACTCTTACCACCACGTTCGTTGAAGTTCGTTCCAACCCACTTCAGAGTCCGGGAAAGCCGGAGCGGAACTATTCCCACTTGAGATAAGATCGCCATCAAAACGATTGTAGGTTGAACGTTGAACGTGGCAGCGAGAGAAGAATATTGCTGAACTCAACTATTCGAACTTGGATCGAGGTTTGGGATTCGAGGAAACGCTGCTCATTGTATGTGTTCGATGCAAGCACAGTATAACGACAATGATTTCGAAAATTCGAACATCGACACAATTCATCGGCAGGCGCCTGATGGTGAACAAAGTGGATTCGGAGTTGCTTTTGTATTTCTGTAACCTGCCATCTGGTTGGTGACCATTCCCAGCGCAGCAACGGCGTGTCCTCCTCGTTTTCTTCCTTCTTTCTCTCCGTTGTGGCCGTGATCCAGGTCGTATCGTCTGTTTACGAGTTTGCTACGCAATTGTCTGTCCTTAACCCAAACCTCCGCACTCCTTACCCCCACCATGTCCGCCATTCTCGCTGCAGTCGCTTCTGCGTCATCTACACCTACACCCTCCAAAGCAGTCAAGTTCAACCACCTCAACCTCATTTTCAACGTCGACGTCTTCATCCTATGTCTTGTCGGTCTTTTCATCCTTCTCTGCCTCCCTCGTGCCTTCGTACGATTCATCCACCCGGAGGAATGGCGAAATGGTCACTGGCTTCGTTACGTGGACGTTCACAACCCTCTCCGCACCCATTCCGCCCCCGCAATTGCACCACTCTCCCCCGCACACCTACCCATCTCGCCAAAGTCGTCTGACCCGTTCAACGATTCTCATTCAGAGAAATCGCACTACTTTGACGACCACCGTGGAGCGAACCTTCAGCGAAACGCCTCCTCTTCCAGTGGGCATGCCTTGCTCTCCCGCAACGCTTCCACCGCCAGCGGTCGTATTCGCAAGCGGAGGGACAACCTCCCAGCTCACATGCCTTCGTGGTCCACCATGGTCCCTTGGATCCCCAACCTCTTCCGGTTCACCATTCGCCCGGGACTCACGGTCACCAAGGTCATTCTCATGCTGACCTACTTCTTCATTCTCCTCTACGCAACTCTGTACAAATCCAACGTCTTCACGAGCCCGATTCGTGCGGGCTTCGTGGCCGCGAGTCAGATCCCGGTGGTTGTCGTGCTCGGCACGAAGAATAACCTGTTGGCAGTAGCTGTTGGGATGGGATATGAAAAGGTGCGTCTGACTGAACCCTCTGGCCTAGTTCACGGCTTATTTTGCCCGCTAGCTCAATTTCCTGCACCGCTTCGCTGGTCGCATGCTTGTGCTCGCCGCCAACGTCCACGCTCTTGGCTACAGTACGTCCTCCCACGATTGTCATGTTGAAATTTCATTCATCGGCCCGCAGTTTACAGCTGGTCTATCGCCGGAACCCTTGATGCCCGGTTTGCAATTCCAAACATTCGTTATGGCATGGTTGGCTTGGTCTGCGCAGACATTTTCGTGTTCTTTTCGACCTCCTTGTGGCGCACGAAATGCTACCAGGTCTTCGTTGTCTCCCATGTTACTGCGATTGTTATATTTTTAGCCGCGGTAAGCTTGCTAGTTTTAATTTCCGTCGTTCTCGAACTCACAGCTTCCATGTGATATTCGTAACCCCGACGCTTTCCTATCTGGGATCCCGACGAATTTTCCTTTTCTGGTCCTTAGGTCTGCCTCCACAGTACGCCGTCCATCCCGTACGTGCTGATCGCAATCGGTCTCTACGTCTTCGACCGTATTTTCCGCATTGCCAAGACGCGTGCTACTACCGCCCACCTCACCGCCCTTACCGAACTCGGCATGACCAGAGTGGAGCTTCCCGGTGTCAACGCTGGTTGGAGGGCGGGCCAACACGTTAGGATCCGTGTGCTCAACCGTGCGATGGGCATCACCGGATGGCTTGAGCTCCATCCGTTCACCATTGCAAACGTCGCTAAGAGTGATGACGGCGAGGGCATGGTGCTACTTGTGAAGAAAGCCGGCAACTGGACGAACAGGCTGTTCGAGCTTGCGAAACGCGTCGAGTACTCCGAGGCGTCAGGTGTCGAGAAAGACGTCAAAGTACTTGTTGAGGGCCCATACGGTGCGTATCCTTTTTCGTCGATTTCACGTGTTACTGAGACTGGTACAGGCGGCCCTGGCCACACCTTGTTTGCGTCGTTCTCCGGTGCGATGTTCGTCGCCGGCGGAAGCGGAGTCACCTTCGCCCTTGGTGCCGTGCAGGATCTAGTCAAGAAGGATCTCGAGGGCCTCTCTCGAGTGCGGACCATTGAGTTGGTATGGAGTGTACCGGACCCGTCCAACCTGATCCCCCTGATCCCGCAGTTCACACACCTGTTGTCTTTGCGCACGTACGCAACCCTGCGTATCCACGTCTTCTACACCCGCGTATCATGTGCAGACCCGATGAAAGCACTCGCCTCGCACACGCTTCCGAAAGGTCTAACCATTACCCCTGGTCGCCCGAAGCTCAACTCCCTCCTGACCAGCGTCATAGATGAGTCGTGTGCGCTAAGTATGTTCAGGAAGAACCAGAGGAAGAGCTATATCGATGGGAGAGACGGCAAGAGTGGGCGTGGGCTATGCGGCATCATCGTCGGTGTCTGCGGGCCGCTGGGGTTGGCGGAGGAAGTGAGGAACACCGTAAGGGGCGTGGACGCGAAGAGGCGGCGACGAGTTGGGGGAGTAGAGGTCCACGAGGAGTACGTGTCTCTAATTCTTTACCATGCCCTCTTGTCTGACTGACTGCCTTCGCAGAGTTTTCGGGTGGTAATACTCCGATGCCGACGACGTTCACGAGCCTGACGTTAGATGTACGATTCTTGACACCTTAACCGATATTGTGGCCCCACACTACACATACCCTTGCCACAAGCCGAACCCACACACGTCATTGATAGTCCCCGGCGGACTCTCGCTCGGGTTCGCAAGCTGGCACGCTTGAGGTACTCGCCGCCACAGGTTCGGTGATCTTCCACTCATTAGTATTTGCCTTCTCCTTGTTCCTCCTTATTATCCGTAGGTAGTCTATACTTATTGCATGGGTAAGATTATTGGTGCTAGTAAGGACACTGGGGAATGCGTGGGTACGAATAGACTGGACATTGATGTTCTTGCAATATAAATGTTTTTGAACACATCTTGAGGACCGCGAGAGCGTACTTGGAAAGCAAAAGCGAAATGTGAGCGACGAATAGCATATGGTAAATCACCAAGCCCATATTTCCGACCCGAACCAAAGCAAGGAGTACTGCTCTCCTCAGTCTGAATGTCTTCTCTTGAAAACAGCAAGCTCCTGCACAGCACTTCTGGAGATGGCAGACACACCCCGCGCATAAATCTGAGAAGTATACACGAGCTCGTCGTATAAAATCACGGGAACCTTCTTGTCGCACAACGACGAGGACGGATGGATCTTGACGATCTGGACGACAGTTCAGCAGGAGTGAGCGGGAAAGAAAGCGGATTGCGGCGTACCGAGGGGCCCATGATTTGTTTATATGAGCCGTCTGCCTGCAAGAACGCCGCTTGGTTTACCAGCCCTGACAATAGACTCTTCAGAACCGGCTGGTCGTTCCCCTCCCCTGCGCTGACAGTCCAATCCATCTTCATTCTCTCGCAGACACCCCGAAGCTGCGCACGGATCTCCAGTGCCTCGCTCAGACACCTCTCATTCAGGAACTGCCTCTTACACCACTCCCGTCTCCCCGCTTTCCCCTTTTCGTGACCTTTGCCTTCCCTAATTTCCTCGTACGCCTTGACAATGTTGAGAATGGTCATATGGTCCCCGCTGACCGCGCGGAACTTGCTTCGCGACTCCGAGGCCGCTTCGCGAGTGTCGGTGTTGTCGATGAAGAGCTTTGAGGAGGCGGAAAGGACAGAGAGGATGGAAAGGATCTCGGAGGGACAGCCGTGCTCAAACGAAGCAGCAAGGGTGCGTGCGTAGGTAGGCTCAAGCGGAAAATGCGCCATGGTTCTTCCGAGGGGCGTGAGGGACTTGGAATCATCAAGTGCACCTAATAGGTAGAGAGTCGCAAGTGCGGACGCGACTGCATACAAATGTGTGGGACACAAAGAGTCTTCAAGGAGGAACATAGTGTACTCACTTGAATCTTGTTCTGGTTTGTCGATGAAATCCAGCTTCTCCAAATCCTGCCCCAAGCATTTCAGTTGTAATAAACTGGAGGTGAGTGTCACTCGGCGAATCTCTGGCTCTGCAGAGAGGGGCATGGATTTGAACGCGTCCTCAGTGTACAAGCGGAAACAATACCCCGGGCCCTGAAGTTTAGCTGTCAGAGAGTGAAAATGCAAACTGTTGCCAAATGCTCACTTCACGACCTGCACGACCTGCACGCTGCATTGCTGAAGACTGGGTGATATCTTTGGTTAACAGGGTATCGAATCCTATCCCCAATAACGTTAAGAACAGGAACTGTGTGATATCAGTCTCACTTACCGGTACCAGTATCTCTGCTGATGTACCTCTTCTCTTTACACTTACCAGTGTCGATAACATACTTGATACCAGGTATAGTGATGGATGTCTCGGCGATGTTCGTGGCGAGAATGCACTTGCGCATGCCATGTGGGGCAGGAGCGAAGATGGCGGATTGCTGATTTGGGGGCAACGCGGCGTACATAGGGAGTACCGCGACCTGGGTAGAATGTAAGTGTACGAAGGGAAAGGCGTATAAATAGAGGCCGTACACCGGGTATGTCAACAGGTAAACGTTTGGAGTATAGCTCGACTGACTTCTCCAAATTTTCGATGTCCTCTTGGCCTGATGCGTTCAAGGTAAGACCTTTTATTGCGGACCATAACGGCGAAAACCTACCTGGAAGGAAAATCAACACATCCCCCGGGGGCCAATCTGTATGGATTTGGTAGAATGTACGCATTGCCGAGTCGACATAGTCCTGTTGACTGGCTGCAGTGTGGTATATCGTCACAGGATGTTGACGGCCCTGAACGTAGAGAACCTTCGCGCTGGTGACGGCATGAACTCAGCATCTGTCTCAGAGCCCGGATTGCGATACGCACTTTCCGTAGTACTTGCTGAACTTCTCCGCATCCAAGGTAGCACTCATAATGACCACCTTCAAAGGGTTCGTCCTCTGCGCTCTTCCCTTCTCCTTTCCACCCTTCGAGGTTCCTTCTCCTGCGTTTCTCCGCTTGATGATCGATTTGAGGTTTGCGAGCAGCAAATCCGTTCTCAATGTCCTCTCGTGTGCCTCGTCCACGATAACGATGCTGTACTTTGAGAGAAGTTCATCCGATAGCAGCTCTCTGAT
The DNA here is from genome assembly GCA_021029105.1 of Cristinia sonorae. NCBI lineage: Eukaryota > Fungi > Basidiomycota > Agaricomycetes > Agaricales > Stephanosporaceae > Cristinia > Cristinia sonorae. The sequence continues at coordinate 40,984 of JAEVFJ010000058.1, read as the reverse complement.
GATCATACCGTCCGTGACGTATTTGATACGAGTTGAATTGGAAGTGGATTCGTCAAAGCGAACGGAGTAGCCAACGAGACCGCCGACGGGAACCCCCTGCTCAACGGCCACTCGTGCAGCCAGCGAAGTCGCGGCCACTTTGCGAGGCTGGGTGATGGCTATCACACCGTCGCCTGCGATCCCCGCTTCAAGTAGGTATTGGGGCACCTCTGCGGAAGGTTGTCAGGCTTTTCGGCCGCATTTAAGCAGAATGTAATGGGCATACGTGTTGTCTTTCCCGAACCAGTCTCCCCTACTAGGATAGTCACGTCATTCCTCCGAATCTCTTCTACTATTGCATCCCTCCCTGTGGCCAATTATCTCCGTCAGTTGGGATCATAGACGGCTTCCGAATGCACGTACCGAGGGCAATAGGAAGCTTTTCTCTCTGCTCTTTGACGGGGGCCTGTCTTTTATGTCCCTTCGCAGGAGATCTTTCCGCGTCCCTTGCAGACTGCAGCCTCATCTTTTTACTTCCTGGCCGTCCGTTGATGGTTCCATTAGGGCTGGGGAAACCATTCCCATGTCCCTTCGAGGCGGCGCACTCGTCAGAATCTATCAACGACAACCTCCGCTTCAACTTCGTGTGCGACCCCGATCCGCCACCATGACCATTCGACTTCTTCGGAGTGGATGACAAACTTGATCGGAAGTTGAATATACCTTTCAAGGCGGCAACCTTCGCCATGAAGATAATGATGAACGATGGTCTTTGTCGTGTGTCTTGTCGGGGAGGATGCTATTGTGGTCGAATAAGATGGTCATAAGGCGGTTTGGATGCGTCGGGGCAGTCAGTTGCAAACCCCTTGAAAAAAATGAAGACACCAGATCATCACATCCACTTTATCTTATCTTATCTCAAACTACCCGCAACAACCTCTGGAGAGCAACACATTCCTCCAGGATAGTGAGAGTGTTTATCACATCTGTAGACGTCCGAGCCCGTTTATGAACAGAAGGAACATGCTATACAGGGTTACCTGGTCAAATCAAGGGCGGGTATATTACAGATACTGTACGCATGTAACTAGCAAGACAAGATCGACTCTGGATTCTCTTACACATTGACATCTCTACGGGTGCTGCGCTAGAAATGGTCCCTCGATCTATCATCTAATCCCAGCCGGCGAGAGGACCTGACACTGCTTGCCAAATTCGTCTCACTTCGCGTCTTCAATGACTCAGGCCTGCCACCGTCGTAATACTTCGTCAGCTCCACGTCGACGGCTATAGCGACTTGGGTATTCCTTCGCGAGACAGCACTTCCTTCGTTGGTGCTCAGAATAGGGCCGGGAATGCTCGTAGGGCTTGTGGTGACGCTCTCCACCGGGAAAACCGAGAATCCTCTATCAGCAGAGAAGCCTATTCGGACGATGATCATGTTGAATACAATGGAAATTATTGGTGATATCTGACTCGGGGTAATTATGATGTTGTTCATGAATAAGGTGGCGAGGAAGCTTTGTGACTTACCAGATCCAAGATGATGAACGAACCGACAGAGTTCACGAGAAAGGCGATGAGAGCTGCGGCCACCGTCACCGAGTATATCGCCCCGGATTCGAGGATGACAATGAGGATGGGGGTAAGTCGCTTATACGCCACAAACACGGACGCCCGTCGGTTAACACTCCATATGCGGTACGCAAGAACACCTATAAGCCCCGCCAGTCAGCGGTCCCTTTTCAGTAGGACGAACTAAGACGCACTGGTGGACAGCAAATTCGTGATCAACGTCGTGGTATATGTTGCGACAACCCATTTGCCCAGATCAGTAGCAAACACTTCGTCCGGACTGGAACTCGATGACACAGTAATGAATGCTCTGTTGAGGCCAACGGTGGAGGCTATGAGGGGTGATGAGTCTCCAAGCATCCGATGTACAGTAGAAAAAGAGCCACTGTACCAAGGAGTGCCAGCCATCCCAAAGAGGGCAGAATCATGATCCACCACTTCTGCCATACCACCCATACTCGATATATCTAAAGAATGAATTCAGTCATTCTCGATGCCCCAACAGCTTTAGGATAGGCTCACCACGACGCCGTCCAATATCAGCGTCTGTAAATTGTACAATGCACCTTTGACAATGAAGGTGATCTGAGTGACGTCCGCAAAAAATCCTTCTAGCTCAGCGGGAGAGGTTGAGGCGTCAACGATGAACCCGCGAACAATCCTGACGACGTTCACGGTAAATTCCTGAAGAGAATGCGAGGTCAGTAGCAATAATAGTCCCGCATTGAGGCAGACTTACCGCTGTTGCGAGGAGTATGAGCGATGTTGCAACAGCCAGCATCCCATAGTTAATTCCGCGTCGTCGGTGGTCTCGTATAAGAATGAACGTGGTGAGTAAGAACATTATGACGGCGATACCTGAATCAAATCTCTTCAATACGTTTACTACGGAAGAAAGATTATGGCCCACCGTACAGCATCCCCTGGATCGTTGTCGAGATAATAGCGGCCTCGGATAGTCGCAGCATGCTGAGTCTTGCTCCTCGTAGAAACTGCAAGGCAAGGGGTGGAGACTACTCAGACCGTACCAAGAGGAGCGTGCGGCGTTTGGACGATAACCATGCCCTTTTGAAGGAACTTATCGCTGCTTCCTCTCCGCAGCATCAGTACAAACGAACAGCACTCGTCTCTCTCAGACTAGTTCGATTCTTGAGCAGAGCGAGCCAACGACTGGGAGAGTTTCTGTGAAATGATTCCCATCAATGCTTCCACTATATTATACGAAGCAATTCGAAGGATGTGCGTACCTTTAGCGATGCGATGCTAGGATTTACCGAGACGACAGCACGAAGCTGCTTTCCGACTCGAAGAAATGTCCACTGCATGGTCAACTTAAAAGCTGGAAAAAGGGGTCGAGGAACCGCAAGGCAAACTGCACTCACTCCTGGCCACTGAGAGCACCCAATCGGAGCTTCCGCCATTATTGGTGCTGCTGGAAAGTCTGAAGGTTAACTTCCTGTGAGAGTGGTCGAGAGTCGAAGGAAAAGTGACGAGACGTTCATGAGAAACTTCAAGTTGACCTGACCAAGATTCTACGAAGAGCCAAGGAAAGCCACGTGAAGAGAGGATCATTGTTTCTCCCATAATTCGGAGCAAGGTGTCACCGGATAGAAACGAAATAGTATTACTATGGAAGGGCGATGGCGCATTTCCCGGCAAAGACCAATTGGTTGGTCTCTGTAAGTGAGTGCATAGTAAGTGTTTTCCTACCTGTATCATGAAGAGAATCTGGTCGCTGAGCAACTCGGAGGACAATGTGCATATACGTGATGTTCACAGACCGTCAGTGATGAAAGTGGACTGTTGAGCACCGGTTGATGAGTATAACCGAAGCCAACGGCCACAAAAGCCACAGTCCCCGGCCCTGTTTTCCCAACGATGAGTGTGTGAAGGAGAACGATAGCCTAAAACTCACCAAGCTCTCACCTGAACGACCGGTGGGCTTTCCCTCACAGTGCATGAAGTCAAGATAGCGTTCTCGAACTAGGAATCAGTAGGAGTGCGCGCAGTCCGCGATTCGCGACTCGCAGGCTTGCTCGTATTCTAATTTCGCGGGATCGGACGTCACGTAGCAGCGTTGTCAAGCAGGGCATCATGATGGGAGAAAGAGAGGTTACCAAGCGCTCATGCATCTCAGCGACGGCCCGGGTCAAAATCAGACTCGTCCGTGTCCTCCAACGAGCCCAAGTACATAACTTGAAGCAAGTGCTCTGGTGTCTTTGCAACTTTCAATCAGAAAGTGTTTCATTCGGTGCTACGGGAGCTCTTATGTACGTCAAGTGTAAGATGACGTTGATTCCGAACCTGATACTAACCAGCAATTTGCCAACAGTACCCCATATGCAAGCTCAACGCCACTGCATCCACCCATTTCGCCGACATATATTGAAATGATGTTTGTGCCCAACCTGTCTTAACCACAAGCCACCCATCACAAATCGGGTCAGTCAACAAGGTTGGCAGGCTGACAAAAGCAGAGCTCGGTAGGATTGCTGGGTCCAGGTTATGAAGCAGTGCCAGTTGTACACTAGTGTACTTTTGGTATGTCTTCCGTTGTCAGCATTTTGAGTTCTCAGAATCTCATTTCAGTGTAGGATTCCTGTAACGATTTCCTCGGAAGGCCCGCGTGCTTATTGGGTGACAGTGTCCGTACCCAATTCAAAAGTAGCCTTGCCACCAACTTGCCACCATTGAAGTATCTGGGCTCCGTTCCGAAGGTCAATTTCCAACGCTGTGCCGAAACCACTCAATTTTTTGACCGCCCAACATTGCAACAACCCTACACCTCACCGAATCTTCCAAGGTATTGCGTGTGCCTTGAGGTATTTGAGTATGCGAAATATGATCTCCACCACACCCTCCCCCACAATAGCGATCATTAGGACTGTCTCATACGAGCTCATGCGTCCCAGTTGCGTCCCTTAGTTGCTAGCCGAACGACCAAGACTAAAGTTTATGTTTTCGTGGGACATGTCTCGCCACTGTGGAGCCCAGACGGTACCTGTCTCTTTAGTTCTTCGCATACAAATACCTTTCGCCAACGACGCACCACATATTCCTTGCCCGACCTCAGTAAATGGGCTGAGCCAATAGTCGTGGAGCATTACAACCCCTGCCTTCCATTTACTTTGCTTTTTCACGGGGCTACGCGATGTCTTCTGGTCTTTCCGAGCTTGGGATCATTGCCGCGACGCTGCAGAGTGTGTTGTATGGTGCGTACACCGAATTTACTTCCATAAGCTCCCCACTGACTGAACATATAGGTGGTGCGTTGATGATGTTTATCATCACGATGTACATACTATTGCACGATCATGGACGGCGACGCTTGAACCGTTTCATGATCATTACCTCAAATGTGCTCATTGTTCTGGCTACGATGGTAAGCCTCACGCCCTTCGGCTCCAAGTACCTCAGCCGCTGAATTAGAGATCCTTCCAGGAGCTAGCAGTGAACATACACCGTCTGCGGAATGGACTCTTAACTAAAGGTCCGAAGCGTCCAGACGGCTCGGAAGGCTACTTCGGTGATGTCACGGAGATAACTTACATGGTGAAAGGCGCACTGTATAATGTCCAGACACTGATTCTCGACGCGGTAGTGGTACGTTCACTCCCCTGGTCACTGAAGTGGCTTGCTGATTGGTTAGAAAACGTTGCAGATCTATCGAGCATACGTCGTCTGGCAAAAGTGGTCGGTCGTCTTGATACCCGGTCTTGGGTGGTGCGGACTCCTCGGTGAGTACAGAGAAGCTGTCTTTCTAGCGATTGAAAACCCCTAACCTATTTACTTCAGCGTCCATTATTGGCCTCAACTATGCCCTCGCCACGGTACCCGTTGATGCCACAGACGTATTTGCTTTTGCTGCTCATACGCAAGGCTGGATTACCGCTGTTTACGCGACGACACTTGCAACCAATGTCACTGCGACAGGTCAGCTCGACTTTAATATTCACAATATAGCTCACTGATATTTTCTCTACACGCACACGCAGGTCTACTTGCATATCGCATTTGGAGTGTAAATCGAAGAGCTTCCGAGTTCCTTACTTCAAATCGTCTCAAAATGGTCCTTCATATCGTTCTAGAGTCCGGTCTCATCTACTCTGTCACAATCGTGGTCGCTCTCGTTGCCTTCCTTGCTTCCTCACGAATTAGCTCTGTTCTTCTCGATCTGGTGAGCATGTCTACGGAACCTCTCACCGTACTCCTCTGACCTCAAGTCGAGATCTCCCCAATTATTTCCATTGTATTCAACATGATTATTGTACGTGTTGGTCTATCCAACGGCGGACCTGGTCTCTCCCTTCTCGGGATAAAGACCTCCACAATCGCAACTACCGACGTGGAACACTCGGGCGGTTCACGTGCGGCGGGTCGTCCTCATCATTTCCGCGGCAGGAGCGAACCCGGGCCAGGGATGGAACTGAAGTCTATGACCGTTGTCTTACATAGCAATCAGGAGATTGATAACGGATCGATAGATGGTCAAGAGGTCAAGGTTATGGGTACTTTGGGTACGACCGACCCTCAGTCTGCTCTGAGGAAGCTGCGAACGGATTTGTAGTGGCGCACTGTTGCGCACCGTCTTCTTTCAAGTTTATTCCAGGCCGCATACGCGTAGTCTTATTTTTTTGCCATTCGTTTGCTGCGTAATATTTAGCTTGTATGCATTACTAGTACGTCTTCGTGTTCTATAAAACTTATTAATGCGAAATAGTACTCTGTTCGTGAGTAGAGTCGTTATGAACGTCAACGATGCTCTATGCGACTTCAAGTCCGAACCAAAGTGGACAATCACGTGCGTCCTTCGGTGTGCAGATCTTGGCACTCTGAGTCCACGCAACTACCACCACCACCACCACCACCACCACCCTCGTCGTCGTCGTCGCGGGCAACGTCGAGAGCATCATGCTCGCTTCCGCCCTTGTTGCCCTTGGGATCACCCTTCCTCTTGTCCATGCGGATCAAACAATTTTGTCAAATGTCCATCCATCATCAGCGAGTGTGCTCCGGAGATTTCAGACGAGCAATGAGCACGAGCGGGAGATACTTGTAACGGCTGCTCAGGCGAGTATTTGTGCATTGTAACTCGGTGATGACTTTTCTGACAATGTATTTCAGCTTGCAAATGCAGATATTTGGCAGGTTGCGTCTGACCATGTAGACGTTTATCTACCACCGTCACACGAGCCTTTTTCGTCCACGTTCAGTAATCTAGGGCTTCACTATAACGACTCATTTATACCTCAATCACTTCTTGAGGTTCCTCCCAAAGGTGCAGACCCGTTCCAGTCATGGAGTCTGATATCTCTCAGCAACTCTACATTCCATGAGGATTACCATCCACTCAGTGACATTGACGAATTCGTCGATGAACTGCTCAGACTACATCCAGATCTTATATCACGGACGAACATTGGCCACACGTCAGAGGGAAGGGAAATGCATGCCCTTACTATCTCGAGACCGAAGGCGAACTTGGTCAAGGGGTCGGAGTATGCCAAGAAGACTGGCTTTGTGGTGACAGGTGCTCAACACGCTCGGGAGGTGCGTTCTGTGCTCGTAAATTGTCCGTATTTCACTTACATAGGGTTTTACAGTGGATCGCAACATCCACTGCAATGTTCATCGCCCACGCGCTCGTATCGGACCCAAGTGAACCCTATTCCCTTTCCACGTTGCTGAATCACTTCGATTTCCACATCGTTATCGTCCCGAACCCAGATGGTTATATTTACACATGGGAGAAGGACCGTCTCTGGTAGGTCCAGTCCCCGGTAGTAATACTCTGCACACCTCTGAATCTTGTTCGATAGGTATAAGAACCGCCAGGTGATTGGACCAAGTGAGAGATGTCTAGGAATTGACATGAACAGGTCCGTCACAACTTTGCATACAAGTAGCCGTTCTGTGCTCACCTTTTATCGTCGTCGACAGAAACTGGGTATGCGCCGCGCTTCAGTGCCTTTCTGTTCTGTTCTGACTTTTCTCAGGGATATAAATGGAAACCGGAAGCACGGTTCCCCGCGTTGAAGAAGAAGAAGAAACCAACTTCGCCCGTTGACCCCTGCGCGCCTTGGTACCCAGGACACCGTCCCTTTGAGTCCCCGGAGGTGAACAACATTGCGAACTGGATCACTACCCTGCCAAACCTCCGAGCATTTGTGGACCTGAGAAGTTACGGCCAGATGTGTGCGTTCATCAGCTACATCCCCGTTATCAACGCATTGATGGACGAACAGTGTCATCGCCCTACTCATATTCGTGCAAACGGGCACCGAAGGATGCTGAAGACCAGATTGAAGCCGCCATGGGCGCTGCGCGCTCAACCAAAGCCGTGCATGGAACCGTCTTCACGGTCAGTTTTTCCAAGAACACGACAATTGCGACTAGCTGAGCTCTTTGCAGACTGGTCGTTTGTGTGAGATGCTCTACAAGGCACCCGGGAACATCGTGGACTACATGTTCGCGACGGCGGGTATTAAGTACTCGTATGCTGCACATCTAAGGGACACGGGCACGGTGCGTCGCATTATTTGTTGTACGAACATCCGAGTGTTCCTGACGTTATCGTAGTATGGCTTTTCTTTACCTCCCGAGTGGATCAGGCCTGTTGGCGAAGAGACTGTCAGCATGATCAAGTCTCTAACAGAATTTATCGGGGCACATTAGCTCTTAGTGGAGCGGTGTTTTCTTTCCGAATATATACTTAGGTCATTGACGTTGTATCGCTATATTTTCGTGTACCGTTGGATGGATGGGATTTTTGTTGAAGCCCTGCTATAAGTATGTCGTCCGGTGGGAGGGGGACTGTTCTGGTCCCACATATTTTGAGAAAAGGATGACGCCACGCCATCTACATTGAAATAACGGCAGTAGTGGTTACATATCCACTCAATACATGCGGTAACCACGACGAGTTCCGATCAATCCTTACGGGCAAAATGGTTTTGCACTTGCCCTGTCCTCCGACCTCGCACCAGGGCGGTACATCGCACCGGGCTTATCTGTCACTGAGGCCGCGTCGGCATCTGTCTCAACATATTGGGTGAGCTCGATGGCCATGGACTTTTGCTCGTAGCCAGGGGCGGAGGACTGCATACGTGAGGCACGGTCCGCGAATCGGAGAGTGGATGGCCCGCCTGTCTCGCTTGCCATGCCCGTCATGCGGGCGTCGGAGAGGAAGCCAACTCGAACGATAATGAGGTTGAATACGATACAGATGATGGGGGAGAGCTGCGTCGAAAAGAGTTAGGTTAGGTGGGATGATCTATCACGAGAAAAGGGTGAAACGTACCAAGTCGAGGATAATATAGACTCCGGGGTTGTTCAAGAGGAAGGTCACGAGACCGCAGATCACAGTGGCGGAATAGATCGCACCAGACTCAAGCACGATGCGGACAACGAGGTGAAGACTGTCGTGGCGACCGGTCATATACTGCTGCGACTTGCGTTGAATATACCAGATACGGAAGGCAAGAAGAGCTGGGCGTGGAGAGTCAGACATGATCCTCCACGAGGAAAGTTAGACGAACCCGTGGCAAGAATGTTGACAGCGAGCGTGGTGGCGTAGACAGCGGTGACCCATCGGCCAGTGTCTGTTGCAAAAATGTTGCCAGCAGTGAGCACAGCGTGGGAGAGGGTATAGTTCACGCCGACAGTCAAGCCTGTGTACATTTTTTCCAGTCAATTTGGGAATAACTGCCGTTACTTGCAAAGAACAAACCCAGAAGGCCAAGCCATCCCAGTATTGGCACCGCAACAATCCACCAACTTTGCCACACCATGTAGCAACGGTAGATCTAGCGGACAGTTAGTAGTTCAGAAGTTTGCTAGAAGTGGCGAAGAATTACTGTACTTACAACGACGCCGTCGAGAACGAGTGTTTGTAGATTGTACAACACACCTTTCGCGGTGAACGTTGGCTGCGTCACGTCCGCGAAGTAGAAGTCCTCTCCCATTGGCATGCTAGGTCCCTTCAAGAGCAGCCCTTCGATCAACCGTAGAATATTGACCGCATATTCCTTAAAATAAAGAGACACGGTTAGATACGTCAAACAAACTAAAGACGAATGTGCAAAATCGATCTCACCGCAGTGGACATGAGAAGTAAAGAGATTGCAGCGAAGACTAGTCCCCAGTTAACCTTTTGTTTCTTTCTATCTCGAACCAAGATCCAGAAGCTTAATACGAACATAACGACGGACAAGCCTACGCAGTGCATATTAATTTCCTCCATGAAAATGAAGAAAGCCCCCACTCACCATACAGCATGCCCTCCACTGTAGTGGAAATGATCGCAGCCTCCGCAAGTCCGAGGGGCATCGCGTCCAAGTTTTGAGCGGATAGACGGAAGGATGCCCTGAACGACACTTGTCGTGCTGAAAAGCAAGTGAGTGGAGGGGAAGGAGGTTCGTGTAGGGAGGTTCGTGTTCAGAAATACATGTCGTTTTTTCGTGGAGCACCTTGGTTATATGTATATGATGCGGTTTACCCATATGGGATCGCGATATCGCGTCGCAACAAAAGGATGACCGCCGATTCATCTTACCAGGAAAATTGATCGCGGGCACGGCCAAGGTGAAGAGAACGAAATTTGGAATTGCCGAACGCGACCAGGTGGTTATAGTGTGATTATCAAGACAACTGAGCACTTTTGCCGTACAGTACTGTAAGTACTGGTATACAACAAAATCTGCGAAGTTTTCTCAACCGATCAGCAAGCCATGCCAATGAGGAGACGACTGAACGTACCACCGCCACTCCATTACTATCGCGTCAAGAATAAGGAAGGCAGGAAGGTTCCGGGCCGTCAGAGATTTTGGTTCTTGCGCCAAGGACATGACACACACCCATCGCCAAGTGAATATCCAGAAATCACTGTACGCCGCGGCTCGAATGCTGACAGACCGTGACATGAGATAGAAAACCTGCCAGCTCACCATCATAACAGTAAGGTGTTACGGCTAAGGAACCAGAAATTTGGTTGCGACGGCGGATTTGCGGGGCGACTCGTGGTTTCAAGTCTCTTTGTTGCACACAACCTGTATCTGCCAGTGAGGGTCGAGACATGAGGTCTGTGGCCTGAGTATCCAGGTTAATTATGGACTTGGTGTGAGGAGGCTGTGAGTATGCTTTCTTGCCGAATATATGTATGTCAAGGTGATTGCGTTGTCTCACCATAGCTGCGTATGTCGCTGGGTAGATTAGTTTTCGTGGTGCTGTGGACCCCACTTCATGTAAATTCAGACTCTCTCCGACCCAAGATGTGTGAGAAATGAACGACGATACATGATCTATAATAGCAACATTACTGTACTTGCAATACATGTTCCCCAGTCCGGAACCACATTGTATCCCAGTCCATAATTTCCAACAATTCTTACGGGCAAAATGGCTTGTCTTCCGACCTTGCGTTAGGACGGTATATTGCGCCGGGCTTATCTGTCACTGAGGCCATGTCAGCATCCGTCTCAACGTATTGAGTGAGCTCAATGGCCAAGGATTTTCGCTCGTAGCCTGGGACGGAGGGTTGTGCACGGGAGGCACGGTTTGCGAAACGGAGGGTGGAGGGGTGGCCGCCTGTGCCTGACCTCTCGCTTGACTTGCCCGACATGCGGTCTTCGGAGAGGAAGCCGACGCGGACGACAATGAGGTTGAATGAGATGCAAATGATGGGAGAGAGCTGCGTTTTTGAGATGGTAAGGGTTCTCATACAACTGGACTCGAACAGAGCGAAACCTACCAAGTCAAGGATGATGTAGACTCCAGGGTGGCTCAAAAGGAACGTCACGAGACCGCAGATCACTGTAAGGGAGTAGATAGTACCAGACTCAAGCACCACACGGAAAACGAGGCTGAGAGTCTCGAAGCGACCAGACGTGTACTGTTGCGAGCTGCGCTGAATATACCAAATACGAGAGACAAGAAGGCCTGTGCGTACAGAGAATCAAGACATGTTCCTTCGGAGAATCTAAAGGAAAGTTGGACAGACCAGTGGCAAGAAGGTTGACAGCAAGCGTGGCGATGTAGTTGGCGGTGATCCACCGGCCAGTGCCTTCTGCAAAGATGTTGCCAGCCGTGAGCGCGGCGTGTGCGAGGGTGTAGCTCAAGCCGATGCTCAGTCCTTTTATAATGATTCGGTCAATCTTAGACACTACGATCGCAAGTGTAAAGAGCGCACCCAGAAGACCAAGCCACCCCAGTATTGGTACCGCAATAATCCACCAACTTTGCCATACCACGTAACAGCGATAAATCTAGCGGACAATGCAGTAAGCGACCCGGAAGTTCATCGGAGAGTTTGCTTAAGGCTATACGTACAATAACGGCGTCAAGGACGAGTGTTTGGACGTTGTAAAGCACACCTTTTGCGATGAATATTGGATTCATTACATCCGCGAAGTAGCCATCCATCCCCCCCGGTAAGTCCGGTCCCTTCAGGAGCAGCCCTTCAACCAACCGTAGAATATTGATCGCATATTCCTGGATTGGCACGGAACAGTAAGATACCACCGAGCGGCGAGGGATTTTTGAGGACTCACCCCAGTTGACATGATGAGTAGGGTGACTGCGGCAAAGACTAGTGCCCAATTAACTTTGCGTTTCTTCCTATCCCGACCCAAGATCCAGAAAGACATGATGAACATAAGGATGGACAAGCCTACAACGCCGCACAAGTCAACATCTTGCATAGAGCTGAAGAAAGGACGTACGCACCATATAGAATGCCCTCCACCGTGGTGGAGACTATCGCTGCCTCGGCGAGCGCGAGAGTCATGAGGGCAGGATTCAAACGGAGGAATGGAAGGGTTGCCTGGCAGTGGAAGACACCTTAGGAGAAAATGAGTGAGTGGAGGGAGGTGTTGACGAGCAGACGGATTCGTGATTAGAAAGACATGTCATCTGGGGGTGCTGGAGTTGACAGGTTATAATGGATGCGATAAGTTTTGTAGCGCGCGGTGTTCGTGCGATGCGGTCTATCTTACTGGGGACATTGATGTCGGGTATGATTCATCCTAATGAGAAACGGACTGAAATCTGGATTGCCGAATGCAAAGAGGCAGGACCTGGCAGGTTGCCGGAATCTCCTGTCCAGGTACGAGGGCCGGAGTAACCTGCTGTCTTTGCTGTATATACTTCGGGGCGATTGGTGCCTAGGTACTTTCGTCAGACTCCTCATGTGTGAAGTGGTACATGGAAGACCCCACCTCTCCCCGCAGTGCGGAACCTCTGGGTTCGAGATTGAGTTTGCAAATCAAGTTGCAGACACAGCAGATGAAACCACCTCTTGATCTCGGTGTGCGCGTCATTTTGTGTGTACGAATCGCCATCAAAGCTAACGCTTGGGGCTAAGCACGAACTGCAAATCGATCATCCGTTCAGAGAGGCAAAGGTTTCAATCAGTTGCGGACCGCTGGGTCGGAATATAAACGACCGAAATGGCGCACCATCTGTTTTTTTATGAAATATTCGGTTTGGTCTCGATTCCGGAGGACGGAGGACTGGATGACAGTAATGCTTGGCATTCCAGGCATGAATGCATGAATCATGCGGTCGTCGTTGGACATTTGGACTTGATGACGTTGACAATGTGACGGGACGGCTGAAGCCACACAGCTATCCACACACGCGGGTTCGTCGTCATCAAGGTGGTGAACGTATCGTTGCAAGGAGGTCGCTGTGGCGTACCAACTTCGTAGCACTGTGGTCGCGACTCGGAACGACAGAGAGGGTCGAATGCAACGGACATGTAAGGTAACTTACAGGTCGCTTCTTGAGCCATGTGGTGGGCTAAGCGCCATACTGAGGGGGTTCTCACACGCCTCCACTCTGCCTCACAGTCCAATTGCATCTCTAAGATAAGCAAACGGATTCATCACGATGGTCATAAGAACACGATTGAACTACACTAACGACATATAACTACAAAGTCATGAGGATGTTACATCTAAAACATCTAATTTGAAGGCGTCCCAAGTCCAATGTCTAAACCCTCTAATGGTTGGACCGGTGGGATGATCTATAGTTGAACTAGTATGGGTAGATGAAAGGGCGATTCAGAGGGAAAACGAGGAAAATGAAGAAAGGAGTGTCGACGGTTGGAGGATATTAGGTTGGTGATAGTGATGAGACGAGAAGATGGGAGTAGCTCCGGACACGAAGGGGCAAGGTCCAATAATATGCAAGCGATGATAGCCAGAAGCTAGGTGGTTACCGGTTGGTCCGTAGATTGTGTCGCTTTGAAGCATCCAGGGATGGTGGAGGGATGTCACTTCACTCACGGCTCACATCCCTACACATATCGGAGCAATAAGGACGCGTTCACGACTTAACACGAAAGACACGTACCGTCCGAAGATCTTAGTTTTCAACCAGTCGCTCGCAACAAGAGTGCGGTTCCGGAGTGAGAACAAGTTGCTGAGGTACGCACTGCGCCAAAACAAGAAAGTGGCGACACCCCCGGTTGCGAGCTACCAAGGCGAATCAGTCAGCATCTGCCACATGGTCATGAGGGGGGACGAAAGGGATTAGTAAACTCACGTTGCCCGACAGGAACGGAAGATCCGCAATCGCCTTCTCACTTCCAATATAAGCCAACGATCCCTGATGGGAGTACTCAAACGGCTTCAACTTCGACACCTTCTCCAACTGCTTCTCCAACGCCTTCTTCTTGATCTCCACCTCGACTCCCTCCGTCGAATCCTGCTCCAAAGCCCTGATATCCTCCTTGATCTTATCCTGTTTGGCGATCTGTCGAAGGATGCGCGCGAGGTAGTGTCCTTGCTGGGTGGCAACCTGGGCAGTAGGGGCGTAGGACGTCGCGGTGCAGTCTCCTAGGGCGAAGATGTTGTTGGCAGGAACCCCGGCCATGCGCATGTGTTCGTCGACGACGATACCGCGACGGTTGTTTTGCGCTTCGGGGAACTTCGCCATCAGATCTCTGGTAATCTTGCGGAGGGTATTCCCCTGATGCGTGAGGGAGTCAGTGCTGTCTATTCAACTATGCGCGGCGGATAGAACTCACAGCAGCCCAGACGACCATGCCGCAAGGTACTTCTCGCTTGACACCATCCGGACCTTGAAGGACAACACTCTTCTCCTTGATCTCCTTCACCATCGTCTTCGTCAGAATGTCGATCTTGGCCTCCTTGAAGGTCGACTCGGTGTAGTCGATGAGCTTCTTGGAGAACATTGGCAACACGGATGGGAGGGCCTCAACAAGGGAGATCTTGATGTGTTGAGACAGTTCTGGGTACCATGAACGAAGGTCCTCTTCGAGGAAGTCGTGAATTTCACCACTCAGTTCGATACCTGTTGGTCCACCGCCAACAACAACCTTGAATGATAAGAGGTGAGCGGCTGTAGACTCATCGGTGAAAGCGAATGTACCATATGCAGGAGGCGGTCAACTTCTTCCTCACTCTGCCCAGGGAAAGCGGCGGATTCAAGGCCTACGAGAAGTACAGTTTAAGGGTCGAAGAACTCAGTGGGCGGGAGCACTTACAATCCATAAACCGCCTTTGCATCTAGATGGAAGGATAAAATCAGAACTTGAAGCAGCGCAGTTGTTCAACAAGTACGTACTCGCTCCGCATCATCCAACTCCTTCATGAAGCACGCATGTTCCTTCACTCCGGGAATGTTGAATGTCTGCGTCTCTGCACCAATGGCGTAGACGAGGTAATCGTACTTGATGGAAGTGTTTGAAACAGCACCTTGAACTTCGGAGGTATCTGCACCGTCGATCACGGTCGGTTAGGAATTACGACGGCAATTGAATATTACTGATCACTGACCGGAAAAGGTTACTGTCTGGTTTTCTGGCTGCAAAGAGAAGAATGCGTTAGTACTCCTCGACAAAGGACGTCTGCCCACGAGAAGAAGCCTCTTCTAATTTGGTATGTACATTGGAGCAACGAGGCAGTTTCCAGCTCAACGCTGGAAATTCCAAAGTCAAGTTGCGCGGTGTGAGATCAAGAGAGGCCCCATTGCGCCATCGGCATGAAGAGGCAACCACTTTTGCTCCAACTTACACACAGAGCTGTAGATAGCAAGTTCTCGCGGACCTGTCAAGGTCTGTTCGGCAGCTCGACCTGCATCCGTCTCGAGAATCGAGATGCCCGCCAAAAGGTTCGACTCAATACCCTCCCCCACCACGAAACGAAACGCCGGGTGGGTCAGGTTCAAATCGATGTCGTTTTGGGGACCAAACGAAAGGGATAGAGTGACCGAATAGGCCATTTGTATGAGAGAAAAAAGAACTTACGTCGACTTCGGTCGCGGCTGCTTCGATGACTGCGACTGAACGTGCTTTGTGACGGGTCACGTAACGTGTAGCTGCATATAATTACCCCGGTCAGCAGAAAGCTAGGGAAAGGCTCAAAGCATAAGGTCGAGGGACTCACGTTGGAGAATTGAGCGGGGACCCAAGGTACCTACAGCAACACTCGGCAGCAACGGTGTGAACAGGAAATAATTTCTGGGACTGATGACGACCTATGACGAGGTTGTCAAATCTCAAGATTCCGACTGAATATTCGAACGAGTGACGTACGACATTGTAATCCGTGGTGTCCAATTTGCTGAGGAAGCTTGTCGCACCCCACCCACTCCCAAGCACAACCAAGGTCTTCTTTGTTGGGTCATGAGGGAGCTGCTCGCCGGGCGTCCTGTCCTTGTGCGCAACGTAGTAAAACGTTCCACCTGCAGCGAGAATCGAGACGAGGGTAACACGACCGAGAACTTGGAGGAAGCCACGCCATTTTGATTGAACATATGGGGGCGGGGTCTGTGATTATCTGGCGTGAGAATGACTTCGGGGGGAAATGAAGAGAACACACTGATAGTGGAGGAGATGACGAGGGGTCTGTCGAGTGAATATTCCTAACAAGAACGGCCTGAGAACGAGGATGGAATGGCCTAGGTTGCCTGAGACTTCGGCCCACGATGGAACGGGCTAAGAACAAGGTCAGTTCGAGGCGAATCCCGTGGCTGTCTTATATCCTGCGTACCACGAGAAACCTGCATGATCTCGTTCAAGGAGAATACGAAGACGAGGGTTTGAAGACGAGAAGGGGGACGAGGAGGAGGAAGATAAGAAATTGAGAAAAGAGAGGAGACTTTTTGAGAACGTTTCTTGTGTCGTCATATTAGCCGATCAGACGCCCGTTGCTGGCTGCGTGCGTCCGGTGTCTCCCGACGTCCAAATCCCGACACAAACCGGAAACAGCCATCTCGCAAACCATCCCGGACATTCACGTGCAATGATTCAACTTTCAGGCGATGCGACGTGCGACGAGCGTCGGGTCGACGCCTCTGGTCATTGAGAGGCTCGAGTCTATCCAACACTAAAAAATGTAAGTGTTCGGTCATCAGATATCAGTATCACCCCCTGATCTGCATTTGCACTGCTTTCGAAGTTCAATATAGCGATTCCCTACTTCGCGCCTTTGAATGTTAACGTGGTGGCTTCGATAATAGCTTTCAGCTATAATTAGGATTGCACGCCAGTGCGTGCCATAAAAATATCCAAAGCCGCACCTTTCCGTTGCTATGCTTTGTCGTGACCCGCAGGGTGATACCGTTGTCACGGTTGTGCGATGTGCATGATTGACCGGGACCTCCGGATCCTTCCGCACTACAGGTCAGTGAGTCGTGACTTTCGATCATGGCATTGTGTCCATACAGGTGATATTCTGCTGCCATCCCCTCCAGTCTGGTCCCAGTGCGGCGAGAGCATTCCTCTGTCAGGCAAGCTGCTGTGAAGTCCGAGTCTTCCCTCCATACTACGATCTTAACCGTGCCAAACGACGGGCCTCCATATTTCCGGCACTCAGTAGTCAAAGGGAAGACATGTTCGTGCTCCACGTTCACAGTCACGACGTGCATTGGCGATTTTTCCTTGCGGGAAAGGTCTTGAAGGATTTTGGATTTTTCTTTCACCCTAGCTCTGGCCGCTCTCTCCCATTGGTCGAGCCTGAGCCCATGGGGAGGGTGCTAAGACGTTTACACCACTTTCACTGATGACGATATTCGCGGTTGCTCCCCGTGAGTTGTATCCATGACTCGTTGGATGGTATGCATGGCTATTTAACCGTTTCTGAGGGAAGAATGATGGTCCTCCACCTGCACTTGAGCACTACTCCGCACTACAAGAGCTTGATCATCGCCACTCGATGCTCGCGGGGGTATGAGGGGCGAGGAAAGACTTAGAGGGGAGGTAAGGACCTCACGGACTTCGCCACGACGACCAACGTTATAGAGACAACAAGGCAACTTTTTGGGTTACGACGAGAAGGAGAGCGCGTTTGGTTACAGGGAAGCTACTCGAGCACAACTGTGTCTTGGCGCTTGTCCGCGGGCTTGCAGTATAAGTACGAAGACTTTATCATCACCATCGATGCTTGCGGGTCGCTCCCAGTTCTGACGAACCTTTTTCCGCCTTTGGGGCTTGCGTCCCCGTGCTGGAATTCAAGCTTTCCTCAGCCCGCGAGATGGTGCAGTCAGAAATACAACCCCGTTTGCGAAGGGTCGGACTTCCTCCGGGCACGGGAATGCATTCCCGTGACAGGTCCTGTATGACCTTACATAGATCTCAGAAGGGACTAGTGCGTATCGCGTTGCGAGGGACGTGCCGGCGGTGATTCTCCTGCTCTATGTTGGAGATCCGGATCGTGGCGCGACTTCAAGTCAAGTGACTCTGTTCGCTGAGTTACTCAAGGCTCAGAATACATTATATATTCATTGCAGTATAAAATGCCGCAGGTAAGTTCGCATGTCCGAGTGTCCGACGCCAATTGTCGTTCGTCAATACAGTGGTATGGTGGGCACTGGGCATCGAAGTGCCAGGGATGAGACTGCCAGTCGTAAGCTTAAATTTTTGTGCCACGTGGTCAGAATCGAGGCTCACGACGCCACCATCGCAGGTTCATCCTGTCGATATTCCACATTCTGATTACAAGCAAAAACTGAAAATATAAATACCAATCAGTGAGTATGTACCTTGTTTATTCTAATTCCATAGAACACATGAACTTATACGTGTATACGGGACAGACAGACATCCTAGTAACTGCTGTACGCCTTCGAACACGATTAGCATTCTGGCCAATTGCAACGATCGCTCACAGCTCGCGAAAAAGCACTTCGTGATTGCTTTTATGGCCTTTGAAGAATGAACATCGGTTATGATCATCATCATGATTACCCTGCACGCCAGGCAAATGCAAAACCCAACAGCCTGTGAGCGGGCACCCGCACGTCCGAAGGAGGTAAGCACCGTTTTCCCCTGGATGCTTTTTGTCGACGTAGCCACCTGAGGTGACTCTGATACGCCCTAGTTCATCCTACTGGAGCAATAAACCTATGGCATTATAGTCACAAGTATATGCCGCTGTGCGACTGCTTGGTTGCGACTTGCCAAATGTAACAGTTTTTATCCATCGGATATTGGAGATTACAATATTGACGATCCCATTTTAACGGATAACTCTCGGCTCCTCAACTATTGCCCCAGGGAGATTGGGGTCCCGATCATATGCAAATTCGACTGGCTCATCCGCTCACAACTCTCTTTTATTCCAGCTGACCAGCATGGGGTGCTTCGAGGGTACTTACATCCCAGTGACATCGCCTTAAGTTTGACAAACTTGCCTCTCGCAAAGCGTAACTTCCCTCCCTTCGCGTCCACACATTTAGACACCCGTTCTGGCAGGACTGTCTGGTGCGCCCTTGGAAGCAACTCTTGGAGGGGGTCGGATCCCAAATCGATGGGGTGGAGAGCAAGACGAGGGTCATTGTTTCGAAGACATAGGAATCACCTCTCTCTCGACACTCGGTAGCAGCGATTTTCAGAGGCAGACAGAGGATTTTTATCATGGCTCGCGTTCGTCTCGCAAAGCTTGCCATCATCGCCATTTGTATGCAGTCCATGGTATACGGTGCGTCCCCTTGCCTACACCGCGCTGCTCAAAGTTCTGACAAAAACTGGACTCTGTAGGTATTGCGCTCCTGATGTTCGGCCTCACTATGTACATGATGTTGTTCAGAAACCGAATGCGCCGATGCTTGAACTACACTATGATTACTGCTTCCGCCGTGCTCATGCTTCTGGCCACCTTGGTATGTGACGCTCAACTGAGACAACTGTCAACGTAGTGACTTATGGAGTATTGTTATGTAGGAAGTTTCTGTTAACGCCATACGAGTGCGAAGTGGACTGCTAGCTCGAGGTCTCTCTCATGAGGGTGGCCGCGAGGGCTACTTCGCTGATGTTTCTGAGAGGTCTTACATTATAAGAGGTGCCCTCTATAACGCTCAGACATTAATACTGGACGCAGTCGTAGTGCGTGCCGTCATTAATTTATGCCCTGGCTTTCCCCTGTCTCACCATTTTTCATAGATCTACCGGGCGTATGTTGTCTGGAGAAAATGGAAGGTTGTTTTGTTACCGGCAATATGCTGGGTTGGGCTCCTCGGTAAGTCAGCCCTATCTTGTTATTATTCGCAAATCCGGATTGTCATACTCATCAAGTCTCCAGTTTCCTGCATTGGTTTCACACAATACAGTCAGTAAACTACGTAGAATACACTTCCCCGGACGGGCGGGTGAGGCGCAGTTCACGGCTCCCCGGACATTAGCTAATGCTCATGTAGATACGTGTAATACTGTTAGCCTAGTGGGGTGTATAGATAGGGATAATACGATTCGGCTTACCAGCGAGAACCACTACTTGGAGAGCGAGAAACACGATTCGGCGAAAGGCAATGCAAGTGCGCCGTATTCCCATTAGCCAATGGTAGTGTATACTTGGGCGGTGTGAGGGGTAGGCAGTAACGTGGGTGGATGGTGGGTACAGGCAATGTGAGAGTGAGTGAGTGGGTTAATAGGGAGGGGGGGATGGGTCGATGTGTCGGTGAGTTGGTGGGTCGGTCGGGGGGTGGGGGGATGTGTCGGTGAGCTGTTTAGTCGGTGGGGGGATGGGTCGGTGAGCTGGTGGGTAGGTCATGAAGTCGGTGAGTTGGTGGGTCGGTCGGTGGGTCGGGGGGTTGGTCGATGGGTCGGTGGGTGGGGGGTTGGTTGGTCGGTGAGTCGGGGGGTCGGTTAGGTCGGTGGGTGGGGGGTTGGTTGGTCGGTGAGTCGGGGGGTCGGTTAGGTCGGTGGGTTGATGGGTAGGTCGGTCGGTGGAGGGATGGCTTGGTCGGTGAGTGGGGGGTGGGGGGATGTGTCGGTGAGCAGTTTCGTGGGTGGGGGGATGGGTCGGTGAGCTGGTGGGTAGGTCAGTGGGTCGGGTGGCTGGTTGGTCGGTGGGGGGTGGGGAGGAAGGTATGGGTCGATGTGTCGATGGGTGGGGGGTTGGTTGGTCGGTGGGTCGGGGGGTCGGGTGGGTCGGTGAGTTGGTGGGTTAGTCGGTCGGTGGGGGGATGGGTTGGTCGGTGAGTGGGGGGTGGGGGATGTGTCGGTGAGCTGGTGGGTTCGTCAGTGGGTCGATGTGTCGGTGGGGGGATGGGTCGATGTGTTGATCGGTCGGTGTGCGAAAAGAGACATGGAATGCAAAGTACGACATGCACAAACAGTGAATCACGTTCTCGTTGCAGTTTTGAAATGAGAACAACCCACCATATTCGTCTTGTGGTAACAGGCGTCAGCAAATGCAAAGTTGACTGAACATCTAACAGGTCTACAGGGCGAAATGCCATCCGCCGAACGCCCAACAGCTAATGGGCCGTCGCCGGGAGAAATATATGTCCGCATAATACGGCCCGCCGAACAGATGGGAGGTCGTGCGTTGTCGCCGCAGAACGCTGTCCGCCGGACGACCAACAGCTAATGGGCCGTCGCCGGGAGAAATATATGTCCGCATAACACGGCCCGCCGAACAGATGGGAGGTCGTGCGTTGTCGCCGCAGAACGCTGTCCGCCGGACGACCAACAGCTAATGGGCCGTCGCCGGGAGAAATATATGTCCGCATAACACGGCCCGCCGAACAGATGGGAGGTCGTGCGTTGTCGCCGCAGAACGCTGTCCGCCGGACGACCAACAGCTAATGGGCCGTCGCCGGGAGAAATATATGTCCGCATAACACGGCCCGCCGAACAGATGGGAGGTCGTGCGTTGTCGCCGCAGAACGCTGTCCGCCGAACGTGCCACAGCCTCATGTTCCAATTTAAATATCTGCAAACTGTGTTATAACAGAAACACATGAGTGAATGTGCGAGCAATAATCTGTCTCACTGCTGATCCAACAGTGCCAAGCACTGCGCTGTAAATGCAATTGGGAGACGATATGACAAGTTACACGGTAATAGTTGTAACCAAAGAGATGGAAAATTCGAAGCCGGAACAACACGTTGGATGAAAATACGGCAGAAAACAAGGATATCAAACAATCATTACCGAGCAGAATCAATGTAGATAGTTTGAGACCGCGGCGGGGGTAAACCAAATTCCTCCGCAAACCTGTTCCGCTCCTCCAGGATCCCCGTTATGATCTGGTCTATATCGTCCACACCCGCCAACGTCTTCTGGCCGTTCAGTACTGCGCTGAACAACTCCTCGCGAGGAATCATGACATGATCCGTATACTAATTTGATCGGTGAGGTACATTCAACAATGTGAGTGAAAGAAGTCTTACATCCAAGGAATTGTCAAACCACCACAGGGGAACAAAGCTGGGTGTGTCATCTTCAAACTTTCCCGGCCATGTCCACCACATGTGCGTGAAATCTCCACCATATGGCGCTTCTGGATCATCCGGCACCAAGGATTGAATGTCTTGGAACGCCGCATAGATATGTCGCAGTTTCAGTTTGCGGCGAATTTTGAGATGCGGCGTAGAGTGGCGAAACATGACGGAAAGAATCTCCGGAATATGGATGTCAGGATCAACGCTAAGAACATGGCATTGTATCATGATCTGTCCAACGACCGCTTCAAATTCAGCCTAAGAATTGTCAGGTGAGATATGGGAAGGCCGAACTGCGGTGATCAACGAACCATTTCAATTGCAAGGCCGGTGTTGTAGCGGTGGATCCAGAGAGGATCGCTGAATGCCGAATCATGCAAGCTGCCCACCGCCTCTTGACAGCGCCAGGCAATCCGCCGCACCTTCCGCTGAAGCCCGTGGAATCCAGGGACATCGGGAAAGATGGGAACAACAAATCTGTGCTTGGGGACTGCAAGACGTTCCGTACGCCTCACCGTGCCAAGCGGATCTGTGTCTGTACCGTATGCATCTATCCAGCCTGCAGGAATGGAGGCACGAACAAACGGTGCAAGGGAAGGATCGGCGGGGGTGGGTTGGTATGGAATTGGCTCCTCGATGTTGGTTTCGTTCAGCGCATTTTGGACACTGGTAGACATTGTGCGATGAGAGGGATAACAATTGGAAGGTGTTGTCAAGTAAGGCGATGCGTTATATCGATGAAATCAAGATTTAAAAACGGCAATTGCCGGCTAAAAAAATACATATCATTTTAAATCTACACCTCGTCCTCATCACGTTCATCTACCGCTTGGAGCGGCGGATGCTCGGCGGCATATTTACTCTCAATGCTCGCCGCGTCGTCTTTCATCAGCCTCGCCGTACGCTCCGCCATGATTTGGAAGGAATGCCACATATCAGATTTTCGCCGCACATATTCTTGAAATCCTGGCCCCAACCCTTTCTCGCCGCGTCCCTGCCACAGTTTGGACTGGGTTTTGAAGAATAGACCAACCCATTCAATCTCGGACGACACCATGCACCGTTCCTCTTCCCAGCGAGCTTTTCGCGCTTGGGCGCGAAGATAATTCACCCTAGTGACTGCGAACCGCCGTGAGCAAATGATATTTTATGAAGATCACGCCGGTACCTTCTAACATCTCCGCTGGCGACTGCAACCCTTCATCTACAGACCAAATCCATGATAGCTTGCTATGTCTGGTTCCGCGAGCATTAAATTCGAGCGCTGTGGTGTCGCTTTTCAAATCCGATTTGTCCAGTTTTCTAAAGATATCGCACCGCTCGTCTGGAGTTCCACTTTGGAGAAGTTGGATAGCCTCAAAGGCCTGACAGTACTGTCGCGCCGCCTTTGCTACGGCGTTGGAGACCCCCTGAATAAGCTGACGAGCCCGCGTATTTGCACCGTACGACGACGCCAACCTCACCGCTGTACGATAGAGGAACGAGCGGTGAGCAATGTTAAGTCGAAGTTCGTTGAGCGCATCATACGCCTGCGCAATCCTAAGATCAAGTTCCTTTTTCTGGAGAACCTTGAGTTCCGGAAATGATGGTATGGATGATAGGGACGATGGGAGATTAACTATCTGGTTCTCTGGATAGTCAGATTGATCGCGCCGAACAACGTTGGCAGTGGGGTTGCCATCCAAGTCGTCAATCACGTCCCATTCCGCGTCAACTGAGATGGGTTGAGCCAGAGAGATGTCAATCTCGTCTGGCAGAAATTGAAGCGACGACTGCTGGAACTTGTCGATGAGATTTTGGAGACGGTTTCGCTTCGCCGCTAGTGCGGTAAGCGCGTCCAGCGTGGGATGGAGGCCAAGCTCACGAACAATCTTCTGTACGGCCAATCTGTGAAGACAAAAAGTATTCAGGCCGTAGTCTCACTTGTAACTCAAGAAAATAGGACCCACTGCTGCTCTTGAATCTGGAGTCCCTGTACGAGCCAATCGGCATGGCCAACATCGTCACCTCTTTCCTCCTGCGTAAGTCGCAAACGAATTTCTTTCTGGGTCGGCACTGTAATCGGTCGGTGATTAATAAGCTTTACCCTAAAAACAGTAATGTCTGGACTCG
The DNA here is from genome assembly GCA_021029105.1 of Cristinia sonorae. Lineage (NCBI taxonomy): Eukaryota > Fungi > Basidiomycota > Agaricomycetes > Agaricales > Stephanosporaceae > Cristinia > Cristinia sonorae. The sequence goes on along the minus strand of JAEVFJ010000058.1, from coordinate 16,626 downwards.
GACCTGTCTTCTTATCCATGTCAAATATCTTCATTTGGTCGATATATTTCATGTCCTCTTCGCGAGCCTGAATTGCCTTGGTGGCTTGAAGGTCCCAAGATTCACGATGATCGCGAACAGCCCTGCTGCCGGCAATCATGGTTGCGACAGCTTCGCCGTGGTCCAATGATCCTTCAACAGCCTTACGGTGTTTGCGGCGGAGTGAAATCACTGATAAAAACATTAAAGTGGTATACGGCGATGAATCATTGTGAAGATTACAACAGAGCGACTTACTTATGCGTATAAGCTTTTTCCAGTTGGAGTCGTTCATCAGGAGGTCAATACTCTCCTGGCGGTGAGCGGTGCCCATTGATCGGTGACTCCCTGATGCGTCGTTGAGAGAAACCCACAGCGTTTCGATGATTTCTCCATCAATGTCAGCGGCGCCCGTCATAAACGTAGGAGCGTGGCGAACGAAGCAAGCATCCTGATGACCGTGAATGTGAAACATGCCAATCAGCCAGAGGATTGCAGTTCCAAAAGGCAATGACAAGTCGGCGTACGACTTCATACGAGAATGAAAGTTCTTGTAGTACTGGCATGCAACGTCGTAGAAGAGCATGACGGTAAGCAGCGTGCCTTTGAAGTACATGACGGCATTGACAAATGCGTAGTCCATGTGAGACTGACTAGAGTTGAATTAGAGATGTGTACACACGGAGACTTCAGTGAAACATACCGCTCGCCCTTTTGAAAATCGACCACCGAATGGGGAACAAAACATCCATGCCGCACGCATGCCACGGCGCCGATGCCGGAGGAGGCAAGGTTCTTACGTGCGAGGGAAGTATTATTCACGGCGCGATGCTCTTGACATGTTGAGACCTGAATTCCAAACGCTATGTGAATAGAGTCACAAGGCTGCAAAGGACAAATTTTACGAACCGGGACAGGCATGTGTTGCGTTGCGTTCACATGACTTTTAAACGGCGCCGAAGTCACCATAAATCCCTGTCCATCACTCAAACGAACATCGCTCCCGAGAGACTTGTAAAGCAAATGCTCCGCCTTGAAGTTACCGTCCTGAATGAGCCGAATTTGGAATCTCCATCTTCAAGCCTTTTTGTTAGCATAATCATGTCGAGGTAAAAATGGCGACATACTGATCGGGCTCCCGCTGCCACTCTTGTGGAAGGTTCTTGCCTGGTTGAGGACAGGCGGCGCAAAAAGATACCAATCCGCCCGGCGCTGGTGATTGCCCCTCAGGATCATCAAATGCTGCGCCGCTCCACTTTTGCAATTTAAGCCATGACCATTGGCGGGAACACCGCAGAAGTTCGCGGTAGCGGTCCTATCGAACGGTCAATGAATGTTGCTTCCATAGCGGCGAACGACAAACCGGCAGGATATCTGGAAATGCAGGACTCGTCTGTCGGCGAAGCATGCTATAAAAGCTATTTGCGGTCACGTGGCATTCCAGCTTTGCAAGGAGAAACTCGTTCAGGACCGCCTGCGAGAATACCGTCTCCACCTTAATTTGCGTCGATGGATACAGTCCGGCGCTGAGCACTTGGATATCCGATGGCGGCGCATCTGAACAGACACAGAAGCGTGCTCGGACGTAGTGAATGCCATTTGTGTGTACAACACAGAGAAGTGGATTCAGGGAGGGATCATGAGATTTGCGGTAGATAAAGTGCGCCGCTTCAGGATTAATATGCGAAAAGAACGTCTCGTCCTCGTTCGAAGGTTCGTCGGCGGGCCCACCGCTTCCTTGCTCGGCGCCACGGGATGCGGCGAGATCCACACCAAGCGGCGAAAAACCATGAGGGGTGTTTGGTTGGGGGGCACAATCACAATAGTGTTCTTCTTGATACATGGGGCAGGGCTTTCCTTGGTGACCAAAGTATAGAACAATTCCAAGTTCCTCTTGGCATGCCATGGAGCGCTGAAAACTTGTGCCTGTCCAACGGTGCAAGCGGTGAAGTGGCGAGGCACCGTGCGCAACACGACAGCAGTGGGCGCAGTAGTTGAGCGTTGAATAGCAGTCTTTGCAGCGATACAAGGCCGCCGCACCACAAGTGGAGCATTTTGGTGCGCTTGATCCGTTCATATTCTCTGTGGAGACGATGGCCTGGAGATATTTAGTTCGGCGCAGCATCCAATCATGCATGAAGTCGGTTGAGCTCTGAAAGAGTTTGAGGGTCGGCATAACAGATGCAAACAGTGCGGTGTATAACGTACCTTTCCTTGCGAGGTGTACAAATGACTAAGGTCCTCATCGTCGATTTGATGAAAGAAGGATGGTGGGGGTGGGTCCGCCGATTGGTCTGTGTCCGGACGCGGCGTTCTTCTTGCGGTCGGTGTGGAGGAGCGTGACCGTGATGGCGGATCAGGACTGGGTGTTGGTTTTTTAGGTGGCGCAACAACTGATTTTGTCCGAGACGTCCCGTCTGCTCGAATTCTGTGGTCAGTCACATGGACGATGGAGTTGGTTTTCTTCTTTTTTGGCACATATGCATGTGAGGGCATGATCAAGGAAAGGGAAAACTTGCAGACCGATGTATTAGGGGCTGAAGATACTTCCCACCAGATTACTATATATCATGTAGAGAATGACAAAACAATCATGATTGCTGTGCCGCCGCGGCATAATCTACGGCCCCCATCCTGCACGCCAAATAATCAATATCCTCATGTTTTGATCAGCTGCTCGACAAATCTGTGGTCATAGCAATATTATTCCGTGACTCAAGGAGTTATTCTAGCTTGAAGGTTGAACCGCCATCATATCATGATTGTGGCGGCTGTTGTCATTGCCGCCAAAGATCAGGGTGATAGTAATTTCAGGATGGTGTTTTGTTTGTGCCACGTAACCGGATAAACCTTCAACGACTGTGGCGGAATTACAGCAGGGTGAGGTTTGTATTTGGAGCGGCGGTGCAGTGGAAACGGTGCGGCGAGCGATGTCGTATTGCGGCGAGCGGTGACATATTGCGGCGAGAGATGTCGCATTGCGGCGAGAGATGTCGGATTGCGGCGAGAGATGTCGGATTGCGGCGAGCTATATTTAGATCAAAATATCGCAATCTAAGTAATATACAGTGTTGGCCGTGACCCAAAGAATGCTGATACATTTTCCATGAATGGAATGTACAGCGCCTGACTCATCAAACCCGGTTCCATCACCAGATGTCTGTCGAAGACTGCCTTCCGGAAGTAGTAGGCGTGACAAACTCTTGGTGATGTCTCCTCCTCAACCCCATGGCGAATCAATCGGCCAGTAATGCCCACTACGCTTCCCGCCCCATACCGAACCACCAGCCCCAGATCGGGTAAACGCAACACGGTGCGTTCTGCTTCGCCAGCGGTGACAAGCATGTCATACATGGATGGGGAAGCCTTTGTATCCCGATGAAACGGTGACCACCGGTTGGAAATGATGGAGACTGCAGTGAACGGCAGGCCCCATTGATCAGTGAAACGCGAGACATCTTCCGCCGCAAGCTTCTGGAAGAGCTGCTGCGACGCTCTGTAGAGGTGGGGATGCATAATGCGTAACACCCCCGTGCACAGCGCATGGAAATCCCTGAGCTCCCCAATCCAATCGTCAATTCCAGAGTCCAGGTGTTTGAATACCGGCGAAGTAACGAGCATTGCTTGAGGAGATTTCTAGAAAATAATCGGTATTGCAGCGATAACAATGTGAAGTGGTAAAATACCTCTTTGCCCATTTCATACCATGCGGGACTCATGTTCAGACAGCCATTTGGGAGAAGACTGTCACATTTCGGCGCAAAGTATCTGGAATTGTTCCGCCAGCTTCCACTTTCCGATGGGGATTTAAAGTACTGTGCGATATGTGCGTCGGATCGATACACCGCCATCTGTGGTGAATTAGCAACGACCAGATATCACTATGCGGGTGCATACACAAACCTGGCGGGCAGAGGAGAACAGATTCGGTAATGCCCACACCGCAATACGACCATGAACATCGACGATCGTCGTTGGGCATGAAATTGTATTGCCATTCAGCTCCGGCGGTGGAAACTTTGATGCCAGATCGGCCTCCTTGACTTCATTGAGCCCGTCTGCGCCGGGAGTGAGCCTTTCCCGGAGGTGATCAAGATCCCAGTTCAATTTGACTGATCGCCAGCGTAAATGGTGAGGTCTACAACTCCATATCATATTTACACACCTGGATTGAGAAACGCCGCAACCATTTGCCCCACAATCCCCTCAGCCTCTCGTCGCAGTTCCGGCGAGCCCCCGTCGAAACGACCATCGGTCACGATCTTGTCAAGATCGGCGCCGCGGCCAGTCCGGTACTTGAGTGTGGCCAGGAAGGTGTTCATCATAAAAGTGGAGAACTTGTTGTTGAATTCGCGATTCGTCATTGTGGCAAGACGATATGGAATGGATAATCAAACCACCTTGCTCAGGCGGGAAGGGCAGGATAATCTTGCATCACGTGATGAAGGTACCGCCGGCAATATGATAAAAGATCAATCGTCAGGCACGTCATAATGATGCACGGCGGTGAATTAATGTCCATATTTTGTATGGTAAAGCCGCCGTGTGTCATTCGGAAGTGACATGGAAGCTAATTCAATGTGGTACTTCCTATTAAACTTCGCCGCATTCGATTAGCGATATGTGGGTCCCTGTGTGTTGCATGAGAACGTCAACTGCGGCTGAAACAGATTCAGCCAAGCGCTTATTGTGATGAATCTTGCCAGCGAATGACTTGTTGAACCGGCTAACCAGTCTCTTCCTACATCCATTCAGTACTATGGCGCCGAACAAGACATTTAAACTCAAGGCCTCCCACATTCAGTGGCTTTTGCAGCGAGACTACCTGAAGGAATATGTGCTGCTGCGGAAGGAACAGAAAAGCGATGAGAGGGCAAAGAGGATGGCGGATGCTGTGGCACGTACAGCGCAGGATTTGATGGTGGAGTTCAAGGTCGATGGTGAGGAGCGAGCGACGGTCATCAAGGTGAGGAATTGCGACACCATTTATTCCGGAAACTGACCATGTCTTAGGCAATGAACGGATGGCTCAGTCAGAACGGCAGCCAGAAATCACTGGCCAGCTTGGTGAAGCTGCCAAAGGCCAAGAGTGCCGGTGAGCTCTACTGCGAGAAGTACCCCACGAAACTCGAGGCGGAGATCCAGGCTGTCCGGGAAAAGGACCCAACATTGATTTCCTGCAACGTTCACAACCGCGCTGTGCGGAACATCTACAAAGCGCTATCCAGGAAGGAGAGGAATTACTGGGAGGGAGAGGCGGAGAGAATGAAGGAGACGATGCAGTTAACAGTAGAGGAAAAGCGTTCGTGAGTACTCCCTGTACCATACCCGCCGGCCGCAGTTTAGCAACGACATTGCAACAGGTTGGCTGACAATTCGCTGGAGACCTTCGTTAAGAACGTACAGACTGTGATGTACCGACGTTTCCATACGCACTCCGTTGTGTTTACTGGTCGGCTATCCACGAAAGGCGGCCCCCATGTCAATGTCCAAGCGTAAGCAATACAACCATCTGTTCTGAATGAACCCCGCCCGCTGAGTGTTTTATATACAGTTATGATTTGCCTGCTACCGTCGCTGGAGCAAGATACTTTCACGGTCGGAGTGTGGACGAGTTTTCATTAGACCAATTCAATGAATTCATTGAAGATGTGTTTTCGGCGGAGGCAACAGCGTTGGGCATTGAGTTGCAAGACCGGGATGATTCGCCGGGTTCCAAGAAGACAGTGCCCATCATTGAGCTGGAAACCGACGACGACGGGTATCCGCTGCTTCCGGAGGATGTTCTACAGCCAGAAGGTCGCACCGGCGCAGCAAAACTGAAATATCAGCGGAAGGTCTTACGGGAGTTCATTCGGTCACATTATGGTAATCTCATTATACCATCTTATGGCGAGCTGTCTAAGAAGTTCATTTTTTAGTTATTGCATCTAAAGGTCTCAAGAACAGGGTGCCATGGTCCCTTCTGAGTGACCCTGAGACCACCGGCAACCTCATTCACCCTAAGTATCTTCCAGAGGATTGCCCGGCGTTGATTGACCCCAGCCGCATGGTCGAGCGCGATATCACAGTGCTATTGGAGCACTGGCTGCACCGGCAAAACGACGGCAGGGTAAATGACACGTTCCGCTTCACTGCATTTGCGACTGGGAGTCATGGCAACACCACCACTCGTGCTGCCAATACGGCGAAGCGAAATAGCAAGTCAAAGGCATCAGCCGGCGGGAAGAGACAGAGAAAGGCGGCTGTGCAAGGAAAGAACAAACGGCGGCCGAATGATGATAGCACCGATGATGACAGCAGCGACGAGGATAGCAGCGACGAGGATAGCAGCGACGAGGATAGCAGCGACGAGGATATTTCGCCGCAGATGGATGACGATGATGAAGATGAGGACGAGGTAGTTGATGAGGATGGGGAGCAAGATGGCGAGAAAGAGGACAAGGAGAGGGAAGACAACATGGAGGCTGTGCTTGAAGACAACCCTGCCGCTGATCTTGAGGTGCGGCGAGATGAAACCGGGGGCAAGGGCAAGCAAAGGGCCACCGCGCAGGAGATCGAAGATTTTGAGATGGAAGAGCATTTTACAGGTCAAATGCCAAATCCTGATCTCATTAGCGCGGCGGCGGCAGCCAGTCCAGCACCCCCAGCCGCCGCAACGCCGATGCAATCAGCGGCGAGAATTATGCCTAATCTCGCCGCCCAGATGTTGTCACCTTCACCAGCGGCGAGCACATTGAAACCTGCAACCGGCGCAATAACAGCTCCCTCTCAGGGACCAACCCTCAAACCCACCGCAGATGTGTCTCGGATGACATCGGCGAGTTCTCCACAGTCATCGGGTTTGGTGAACACAGCGCCACTGATCGGCGCTGGGCCTACTGAGTCGCCGGCCACCGCGCTGGAAATGGCGAATGTCAAATGCCCGTCGCAAGTGGAAGTATCGATTCTCGCACGAAAGGTGTTCCTCCACTCCCTCTGCTCAGATCAGAGCTTCGTGGCACTTGTGGACTATCATTTTGCGCATAAGGTACGTCAAACACTCCCGCCGTAAAGACAACAAGACTTACGCAAAAAATAGGTCCTCCACACAGAGACCGAGTTCCAAGCCATTGAAGGGGGAAAACGATGGTACCGGTGGACGTACAAAAAGCCGCACCCCCCACAGAAGTTGCTTGAAAAGCCAGCAAATGAATATCTGGATTGGCTACGAACGTCCTTTGCAAGTAGATCACTAATTCGGAAGAACAAATTGGTCTACACCGGTGTTCACTTGGAGATGCTACTAATCAACACTGGGATGCTATGGCGGCACGCTACTATGCTAGGTCGCCTCTCCTCTGAAGAGAAAGAAATTGCCGCAGGCAGTAGTTACTGGGCAAAGATGGATATCAACTGCAAAGATGTCCATGACATCCTATCCAGCGCTTTTGACTCCATGGCGGCGGTTGTGGGTGCTTCACTGGCAAACAACAAGAGCACCACAGCAACTCCACAGGCTGGTGAGAGTGATAAATCATCAACTCCGTCCGTACCATTGACACTAATTCAACAGTCCCGGTCACAGAGGACCTCTTGCCATTGGCAAAGCCTCCAACGGCTCCAGCACCACAAGATCCCACAGTTGACGAAAGGTTGCAATCAACGACCTCCGGCGATGAGCGTGTCATTGGCGTGTCCACAGGTGGCGGTGAAATCCCACAGACACCAGCCATGGCTGAGGGTTCGCACAGTGGAACAGGTAAGAACGCAAGCAGGCGAATCGATTGTTATAGATGTTGACACCATTATACACATCCGACAGCTCCACAAAGATCTAAGTACGGCGGCGGTGCGGTGCCCCGACCTGCGACCAAGATTTCGGCATTGCGTGGGTTGGAAGATGAGAGTGCTGTGGATGGACTTCCCGGTAAGCACCCTGGCCCTCATAAGATGACGCGTTTCGTGTGGTAACATTCTTCCTTAGCACCCGTCACAAAGGATATCGGACACTCAGATGATCAGGCAGCCAATCTCGGTTATGAACGTCGGCCTTCCCAAATACCGTTCCCGACACCACCTCGGGTACCCAACCTCGGCGAACAGGAAGTTGAAGTACAGATGGCGGTGAACACGGCGGCGATTGATATGTCGGGCTCCAGCCATGCTGCCCCCCAGGAAGTTCCTGTTGCGGATGATGGGATGGTCGACGAGTCGGCGGCGGCGCCGAGATCCAGATCAGGTCGCACAATCCAGCCCACTCCGAAGGTGGTGGAGGCACGGCGGGCGGCGGAGGAGGCAAAGAAGATGAAGAGGAACCATCATGACGGTGAAACCCCCGATGTTAATGTACCGGCCACGGAGGATGTCACGGAAGGGAAGGGAAAGAAAGGAAAACCCGTTTCCAAGGCAAAAGTATCCGCCACTGCAAGCAAGGAAACAGCAACGCCATCCAAAGCTGCGACGGGTGCATCCTCAAAGGTGGACATTAAGAAGGGTGGTGTAAAGGGCGGCCAGAATGCTGGTGAAGCTGGACATTCCAGTGAAGATGCGAAAAAGAAGCCATCATCACGGAAGAGGAAACAGCCAGAGCACGTCGAGGCTGAGCAGGACAATAGTGGAGAGGGGTCATCAGCTCCTAAACGAGCTCACACGGCGACTACCTCATCAGCGAAAAAGACAGGCGGTGCGAAGAGGGGAAAGAAGAAGTGATCGTACCTAGTAATGATTGTTGTTTGCTTGATGTGTTATGCTTGATTCCAATGTTTACTCGGTTTTTCCAAGTCCCTCACTATGTGCATTATGATTGAATCTGTCAATGGTACATATGAGAAATTCAAGTGCGAGCATGATATTACGGAGACAAAAAGATAATGCTGGTAAGACCGCCTCCATCTGCTCCAGAGAGCCTGTCATCATTGCACTCCAGAACACGTCGTATATGCAACACCGATTTCGGCGGCAGTCATAGACAAGCCAAAAGATGAGTGGCGGGTGTTGCCTGAGTGAGCCATGTGTGGGCTGACCGCTGCAACTATTGACGGCTCCAGGTCAATCGGTAAAACGGTCAGGACACTCTGTGGACATACAGAAGAACGGCGAACTGAAAGCTATTTGGGGCGACAATAAGAGGAATTAGTTAGCTGCAAGTAGCGGCGCGCTTCGATGCTGAAGCGGCGCATCACTCGCCGTGTGGCCACTCTCGCCGGCGACAAGCTTCAACGTGTGAACGTATTGGTCTGAATTGCTGACGTCAGTAAATAGGTATAAACGGAGGTGGTAAATCTGGTCAGCAAAATGTCGGGAAAATGAACACAAACGTTTCCAGGACAAGCGACCAGTTGGCAAATGCGGCGAGTTTCGGCGGTCTCTGTGGCGGCGCACGGTGATCTCACCCATTCCGTGAGATGGTTTCTGCGGGCGTGACAGAGCGAGATGCTTGGTCATTGAAACTTAGTTTGCCGTGGTAAGATGGGAGACAGGAAGTGTTCCCGGCTGGTGGGAACATTGTATTATCTTACGCAGATTAGTATCCTTGGACAATCTCAGACATGGGAGAATATGTACAACGGTGCATTATTATATCAATACCAAACATTACATGCAAGAAGTGGGTACAAAAGCAAGATCTAGCAAAAGATACGAATAATACGAATAATACAATTTAATCTACATCCATGCGATCTGATGGGCCATCCCTCCCTGTGTTGCGGAAAGCTCTGTAAAACTGATCACAGAGCATCGCCTCATCCTCCAAATCCAAAGCCGAAACACCGAGCGATACGCCTTGTGCGGCGGCGGGGAGACCAGGGGTGGTTGATGTCGACGCCCCAGTTGTCGGCGCTGAGGGGATTGTTGTGGCAACAGAAGTTCCGGTGGAGGTCGCCACCCCCGCCGACGGTGCTGAGGGGATTTTCCCATTATCCATCGGCCTGAGCCGACGCCCGGCGACGGCGGATTGCGACAAAGGCAACGACGGCGTCATGGATAGCTGGGGGGACGGAGCACGATGCATCCTAGCCGCAAGTCCGGTGATCGGGGAGGGCGAGGTGATTGCTGCGGCGCCACTTGGTTGAGGGAGAGATCCCGCTTGTGAGCTGCTCCCGATGGTACGGAGATTTCTCCGCTGCCCACCGCTTGAAGGACGAATTGGCATGCTACTGGCCAGCTCCTCAAAGACGACGGCGGGAATATGAATGACTGACGGCGCTGCATTCGGAGCCCGATCATGGAACTGTGGGATATCCGGTTGTGGTGGGCTCGCCGAGCGGCGTGGCGGAAGGTGCGCCGTCCGCTGTTCCAAGATGTTCAAGCGGTGCTCGAACGTCGTCCTCTCCATTTGAAGTTGGGAGAGAAGCTGCACCCCATACCTCCGCTGTGACTCGACCTCCTGCTCCAACGCATGAAGACGTCTCTCCATCGCCTGCATTTCTGACTCGCCGCTCGCCTCCGGTGATCGGGCGGGCGGCGCACGACCAGTGAGAAGAGACCGCCGACCTGTCGCCAAATGGCGATGGATTTCATCGGCCGGGTCGATGCGGCGATCGCGGGGGGAGCCCCGGACGACTGGGGTATGGATGGGCGTCGGTGGCGGTGATACATCGCGCGGTGGAGTCACCGCTCGCGAGGGAGACCGTGGCGGTGATTGCTGGGGCGGCGGTGTTATATCTCGCATGGGGGTCCCCCTAAAAATCTCCGGGGGCGATAGGTTGTGAGGAGGGGATCTCAAATGGCAGGGCGATCCCAATGGCCCTGCTACGGGGGAAGTCACCGCTTGCGGAGTCCCCGGTGTATGTAGCGAGGGAGAGTGCATTTGCTCGTCCTCACCTGCTGCGGGAGCGTCATTTGGCGGTGGGGATGGGGATGTCACGGACGGTGAGTACACCATGCGCTGGTATCGAATCGGTGCGACTGTGACCGATGTTTGGAGCGTTGGGCCACGACTTGTCCGGAAGATGGGGGCCATGGGCGGAATATCAACATAACACTCTACAGTTAAAAATGTGGTCAGTTCTGCAACCGCGATCTGGGTGTGTGTGTGTGTTGACTTACGCAGCTGCCTCGGCGCCGCTGGTCGGGAATGGCTGCGCTTCTTCTTTTGCGGCGGGCCAACCTTCCTCACCGCTGCCTGCTTGCTCCCCCCCTTCTGATGGAAATCCTCTGGCAACCGCGCCGGTTCATCCTCTGACTCTGGTGGCGATGGTGTCCGTGCCCGTCCCTTGCCCTTATTCCGATTCGGTGCAGCAACCGTTCGTGACCCGGCGGTGGTGCTGCGTCGGTGCTTTCCACGCGGCGCTGGAGTCCTCCCGTCGTGTTCATCCTCCTCGTCATTGTCTTCGGCGTCCGTCACATCCCTCTTGCGTTTCCCCGCGGACTTCTGATGAGACCCCTCCAGCTTCGGAACGATGACCGGTCCCCTCCGGTCATCTTCCGTGAGCTCTACCCCCTCTGACAAGCGTTGTTGGCGTTCCCAAAACAAGGCCAAAATGAATCGTTTGGCGAGGCCAGAGGAGGCCCCGCTCCCAGAGGTATACTTAGGCGCAAGACTGCAGCCCCGCTTCTTTGTGTGGCACGGGATGCAGTTCGCGTGGCTCATTAGGTCCCACTCGCACTCATCGCCCGTCTTCTCACATGTTGTGCATGCTAAGGGCTATCAGAAATCAAGTCAGTAAACCATAAAAAAGTGAGAAAATATGGCGGCAAGCTTACAGCAACATGGCGACCTCGCCACAGTGAGAGATCGGCGCGAGAGAGAGGCCGGTCAGTGTCCAAGTCAAATGGGCAAGGAGGCGGCGGCGGCGGGGTAGGAATAAGCTTGTGGGTTGGTTTTCTCCCTCGTCTTTTGGCGTTTGTCGTGGTAGAGGGATGAGTTTCTTCTCCCAATGGCGGCTGACTTGACGACGCCTTCCCAGGCCCTCGCGAGGTTGACCGCGGGCGCGAACTACGCCTCACAGGGTGGCCAGCGACCGGTTCCTGCCCTGACGACTGACCGGGCGCCGTGACTGCCGCGGGAGCCTTTCGAAGAGGCGAACGACCCCGACCGCCCCCCATCTCTGCGCCTGAGGTCAGAGGACGACCCCTGGAGGTGGTGTGAACACCGACCCCACCCGGGACAAGAATGGGCGTTGGAGGGATATCCCAGGTTGACCGCTGAGTCCGCGATGGTCCGGGTTCGGCATTCTGAGGGACAGCGGGGCGTTTGAGCGCAGACTTCAGAGGGGGCACTGACTCAGACGTGTAAACACGCTGCGACGGACTGGCGGGAGCAGAAGGGGGAGCGGCGGTGGCTCGAGCAGGAGCAGGTGTGAAACCCGCAGGATCCTTAGAAGGCAAAGAATCTGAGAGCGCGGTGTTAGCTTTTGTGTGAAGATTGAACACTGCGGTTACGCACCTGTCTCCCAATACCGATTGTCACCCAAGTCCAACCCCGCAGGAAGGTTGTGTAAGACACGACCTTGCCGCTCGAGGTCGGACTCCCTCCACAGCTCTGTGTCCTCCGAGGTCCAGAACTGAGGTAAAAACTTTTTGTCGCGTTTCTGGATGCTGCGCGACGCGATTGCGATGATGCGATGGACCCGGATTTGGTCACCTCCGGGACCAATGAGCATCTGGCTCGCTGTTTGCTGGGAAATGAAGAGTAAGTAGGGGTACAAACTGAACATAATGGTACTCACCAAATCTCCTTTCATACCATCCCGGATGGTACGCCTGAGCTCCTTGGACGTCGTCGTGTTATACACGGGGAGGGCGCGGAGGACGCGGGCGGCGACCTGGAGGAGGGTGATTTCTTGGGCTGTGAAGGACGACATGGTTGCAGAGAGAAGAGAGGTTGAAACGCGAGTTGGGAATGTAGTGGGTGGATTGAGGATGAGGACGCGTCGTAGACGTGGTTGAAGGAGAAGAAGTCTATTTGCCGAAGGCCAAGAGACGCGTTCTGGCGCTCGCCGATCTCGATCTCGATCTCGGCCGGGTCCGGCGAGCGCCCGCGATTGCGACGGAGCCGAAAAATGTGGGAATGTTTTGCACTCACTTCCGTGGGTCAATCCCCACGTTAATACAAACGCTAGGGCTTTCGGCACTGATCTCCTCCATAAAACACATTTCCTCATTGTCTGAAATGCCGCAACCTACCGCAAAAACCGTCAAGTTCCTGCTAACCTCAAGTTGAGACCGGCGCATTCTCCGTTGATCGCCGCGAACTGATTTCCCTCCAGGTCAGGCCACTACCCAGATGAATGCCGACTCACCGTATCACGAGGATGACACAGGTTCAGGCGGTATGTCTGTTTTGTCGTGTGCAACATGCCGCCGCATGAGGAATCTCACATTCTCCTTGTTGAATTCAGCGGAGGAAGAAGATCGGTCGCGATCAACATTGTCGGCCGGCGAGATCGGACTCCAAGATAGCGACGACGGTGAATTTGATATGCCCCTTGTCGCCGCGCTGAGCTCGCCCGACTCCTTTGCGCCCGTCGGTTCTTCATCGACTACTTCAATGCAACAGGTGGGTGGCAGCCACTGTGCTGTTGAAATATGAGCCTAACAGGTGTGGTTAACCAGGCTGACGACAGTGACGAGGAGATGTTTGATCTCCCAGTTGTCGCTGAGGCTGCATCTTCGCCGTCCATGCCCGCTGGACCCAGTGCGAACACTGGGAACATTGTAGGCTCTGATGACGACAGCGACGATCAGCCGTTTGATCTTCCTGTGGTCACAGAGGCGGTTTCTTCTCCATCTGTGGCGGCTTCGCCGCTTGCCCGCACTGCAAATATGGGACTCATCGATGACAGCAAACGATATGATATGCCAATAACCACACCAAGCGGTGAAATTTCTGAATCTCTTGTGCAGACGGTGAGTGAAGGGACAAACTAAGGGCCGAAGTATCACATTGACAAGACTCGGAGTAGGACGATGACAGCGACGAAGAGATGTTTGATCTTCCTCTCGTCGCTGAGCCGGCGGGGAAAGTGGTGAGCAGAAAAGCATCACCGCGCCAAGGTATCAAATTAACAAAGGTTGTCAGTCCGATAACAGTGATGACGAGAACACTGAGTGGTTGTTTGGCCCGCCCCCCATCACAGCGGATCTGCGCGCCAACACCGATGACAGTGATGATGGGCAGTTCGATATGCCTATTGTCTCAGACGCTGCGTCTTCTTCAGGCATCGAGGCCCGTCTCCTCCCTGAGCAAATAAATGCGGCTGACTCGGATGACGACGAACATTTCGACATGCCTGTGGTATCAGCCGGGACTCCACCGTCCGGCGTGTTGGACACTGCGGTAAGTCATCGATGAGAATTAAGCAATGCAATTTCACCAACCAATTTGAACCAAGGACAATTCCAGCGATGACGAGCAATTTGATATGCCCGTCATTGCGGACCTCTCCTCATCGCCGTATGCTGCCTCTGGACAAAACCCTCTGGCGACGTCTTTGGTGGATGATGACGGCGAAAACGACGAGCATTTCGATTTCCCGGTCATTGCACCAGGCTCACCGTTACAGCCGTTCTCTCCCCCATCCCATAAAAAATCCGCCGCCGTGTCCGCCGACATGTCCGCCGCCGCTGGGTCCGCCGCCGTGTCCGCCGACATGTCCGCCGCCGGGTCCGCCGCCGCTGGGTCCGCCGACGTGTCCGCCGACATGTCCGCCGCCGGGTCCGCCGACGTGTCCGCCGCCGTGTCCGCCGCCGCGCAGTCCCTGGCAGGTGTGCCCGCCGCAAAGTCGTCGGCGGTTGATTCCCCTGGGGTCGCCCTGCTCCGAGGTCTGGGGGATCGTGATGCCGCTCAAAAGATTGCTGTTTCTACGGTTGAGCTGTTAGACGAAATCATAACCTCCCTGCACGTCACCAAACAAAATCGTGTGGGCAACCGTTCAAAGAACGGTCGCAATGCAATTTCGCGGTATTATGATCGCGGTTATTAATTACAATTGTCTCACCTTGTTCAAACTGTATAGAGCTTTCTTTCCATGTTGTTGCACTTTGTCATTCAAAGCTCTGCCGAATGCCTAACCCGTGCAGAGCGGCGAGAAATATGGCTTGGGGTTGTCCGCCGAACCGTGAAGAGCTGTGAGAAAGATGGTGAGGAACCGTCCGCCTAATGGTAAACAGCGGCGAGAAATATGGGTTGGAACCGTCCGCCTAACCGTGAACAGCGGCGGGGAATATGGGGAGGAACCGTCCGCCTAACGGTGAACAGCGGCGGGGAATATGGGGAGGAACCGTCCGCCTAATGGTAAACAGCGGCGAAAAATATGGCTTGGGGGGTTCGCCTAACCGGGAAGAGCGGTGAGAAATATGGGGAGGAACCGTCCGCCTAACCGCGAACAGCGGCGGGGAATATGGGGAGGAACCGTCCGCCTAATGGTAAAACGCGGCGAGAAATATGGTGAGGAACCGTCCGCCTAACCGTGAACAGCGGCGAGGAATATGGCGAGGAACCGTCCGCCTAACGGTAAATGGCGGCGAGAAATACAGCGAGGAGCCGTTCGCCTAATGGTAAACAGCGGCCAGAAAAATGGGGAGGAACCGTTCGCCTACTGGTAAACAGCGGCCAGAGAAATGGGTTGGGAGCGTCCGCCGAACCGTGAACAGCGGCGAGGAATATGGGGAGGAAGTGTCCGCCTAACCATGAACAGCGGCGGGGAATATGGGGAGGAACCGTCCGCCTAATGGTAAAACGCGGCAAGAAAAATGGGGAGGAACCGTCCGCCTAATGGTAAAACGCGGCGAGAAAAATGGTGAGGAACCGTCCGCCTAACTGTAAATGGCGGCTAGGGACCACTTAATCTCTCGTTCGGCGAACCGTGTTATACGTGGTGAAACTTTTTTTTGGCCGTATCCACCGCATTGGCTAGGCACTACCCCCTGGTCGCGGTCAGAAATGTACCTGCCCAATGCTCCTGATGTTTTGCAAACCGTCCGCCGGACCGTGTTTGACACCCTCACCCAGCACATTAGCCCACGAGCAAAATACGCCATAAATTTAATGTCATTAGCTCATGCGCATTTTGCGCTGTACATACTACATTTCGCCGAATCTAGCTACCGTGGCTCCCAGCCCCATTAGCTATTGCGCATTCCCATCCCATTAGCTAATGTCCGGGGAGCCGCGAACCACGCCTCACCCGCCCATCCGGGGAGCGTGTAACACGGGAATTCCGACTGAAACCGCTCTTGGTTTGAACTACACGCTAGTAATCCTCCCTCCTAACTCCAACTCGACCAACGTATTCGCTCCGAGGACAGCAACCTGGATTACTGCAGTTTATACGGGCACCTTGATCACCAACGTCACCGCAACAGGTTTGTCTTACTCTCTCTCTCTCTCTCTCGAAGCTTCCCCTAGATGACGATGGATACAGGAATTCTTGCCTACCGTATTTGGCGAGTTAACCGTAGGGCTTCGGAATTCGTCCCTGCAGAAAGACTTTCCGTTATTCTGCACGTCGTCGTGGAATCTGGAACCATCTACTCAATCGCTATCACCATTGCTCTGATCACCTTCGTCGCTGGCTCCAGAGTGGTCGTGATTTTCCTTGATATCGTGCGTGACCTATCCTTCCGCTTTCTCTCCTTCCAACACTTACTTACTTGATTTGTGCAGATTTCTCCGCTTATTTC
>JAEVFJ010000057.1:125000-132500 GCA_021029105.1 Cristinia sonorae | reverse complement strand
GTGGTATGGCAACCAAGTGACGTCTCCCGTTGACCATTGCACTTCAAACTCGGATGTCTTCCCGCTGCCGACATGGGATACTATTCGATCAATGATCCATTCCGTCGGGTTCTCACCAAAGCCTGGCAATTGTCGTAGCTGTCTCCCTGGAAAGCGACGATCGTCATTAGGCCAGTGTGGTCGCAACAACGACGCGTGGAAGACATCATGAATTCCACGCTTGTGAAGCTCGTCGGATAACTCAAGTTTGTACGATGCGCCTTCCGATATCTCCTTCAGTATGCGAAATGGCCCAATGTATTTCGGTACCAGTTTCCTGGCGCGTCCCTTTGGTAAGCGAAGATTCTTTGTTGAAAGGTATGCCAAGTCTCCTTCCTTGAATGTTGCCTTGCGACGATGCTTATTTGCTTGCTCTGTCTGTAGTACTCGGCTGGAGATAATTGCGTCGTGCGCAGTCATGATTGCCTCTTTCATGCGCTGAGCAAAGGCGTGTACTCCCGGGTACTCATTCCTTGTGTTCCACACCATCGCTCTCGGCATCTGAGCATAGTTAAGGTAAAACGGGGAAAATCCGTTTGAGGCTGAGCGAGCTGAGTTCATGGCGAACTCGATTGCAGGTAACCTCTGCACCCAGTCCTTCTGATCTGGACGTACACACTGACGCAACATTTGTGTGATAGTCCGATTCGCTCGTTCAGTGGCACCGTCCGTCTGCGGATGGTATGCTGACGACAGCCGAAGTTCCGTTCCTATCAACTGGTGTAGTTTCTGCCAAAATGTGCTGGTAAACAAGGTATCTCTATCGCTTATGATTCGCTCGGGCAAACCATGAAGCTTATAGACGTTATCAAAGATCAGTTCCGCGATTTGTGTCGAGCCGTAAGTTTGTTGTGTCGGAATCAAATGTACCATTGACGTGAGCTGATCTATGACCACACAGATCATATCAAACAATCCATGTCTGTTACTGGACTCCGGGAGTGGCCCAACGAAGTCCAGCGCAATGAATTGCCATGGGCGGCGGGGTATTGGCATGGTGCGTAGTAAGCCCATAGGTTGTTCGGTTACTGACTTGCTGGTGGCGCAGGTACTGCATGTTTTACAGTATGTTGCCACATCGTCGACCATTGTTTTCCACCAGACCTCCGCACGCAGATAGTTCAAGGTTTTCTTTGATCCCAGGTGGGCTAGTACAGAGTGAGCGTTGGCAATCAAGATTTCACGCAGCCGACGATCCCCTAGTGTGATGTCGGGTATGCACAGCAGGCGCGTCTTGTCTTTGCATAGGTAGATGTACCCGTTCTCCACGCTGAAGTCTCGATAGGTATCGGGCGCCTTCAAGATCTTTCTGAAGAATGTGTCCTCAGCATATCGCCCTTTCATGCATGCGGGCATGGGGTGTTCTAGGTTCCCTACAACCAATACACTTGTCGGTGTTTCCTCATCAGATTCAGCGGCGTGTTCGGCCAAGTCTTGCAAGTCCGCTTCGGAATCCTCGCCTGGAGTTACCTCCGGCATCTCCTCAAGATCTGTTGTAGGTGCCTGGGTATCCGTTGCCACCGGCGGTGTACTAACAGCCTTGTTTGTCCTAGATCGGCTTCGCGATTTAGTAGCTCGTTCAGGAACATCCGTTCTCGAGCGTGACTGTGACCTTGTATTTCGCAAGTGCGACCAGTCTTGGCGCGGCTGTTTTGCGAGTCTCTCTGATCGTCGAGCAGCTGGTATGGGGATTGCAGAGGATCCTGTGTACACCGGGCGCGTGACCTCAATGGTGCGACTTGCTGGTAGGTCTTTCCGCCCTTCATCCATGACATATTCGCTATCTGATCGCTCTACACCTTCAGGCTCATCACTATAGATGCGCGAGAGTGCGTCGGCCACCACATTTGTTGACCCCGGAATGTAATGGATCTTGAAGTCAAATTCGTTGAGTACGTCCATCCATCGGTGCTGTCGTGGTGAGAGATCCTTCTGACTCATAATATGTTCCAGTGCCTTATGGTCTGTGCAGATGCGAAACCGGGTGCCATGAAGTAAGTGCCTGAAACGCTTCAAGGATTCAATGATCGCTAATAGTTCCTGCTCGTGCACGGGATAGTTTTGCTGGGCTGAATCGAACTTCCCGGACCAAAATGTCACTATCCTTGCCATTTGCAAATCGTCGCCCTGACTAATATGTCCGCTTGCACCCGTGAGTGATGCATCTGTGACCAGGTTGATGATTGGCGCGCCCTCAGAATAATCCAGTGCGATTCGTCGGTGATCACGCCAGGTGTGAACAATCTGTTTGACTTCCTCAAATGCACGCTGATGAGTCTCATTCCATTTCCAAGATTTAGTGGAGCCCGTTAGTGCAGCCAGCACTCCCATTGGAATGCGAATGCCTTCGCAGTCGGGTGCGAGAAATCCAACAGCGCCGAGAAAGCTACTGAGAAGACCTTTATTGGTCGGTGTCTTCCAGTTCAGAACACTGTCGACTTTATGAGGGTCCATTGCAATGCCATCGCCATCAATGATGTGACCGAGGATCTTCATTTTTTGTGCGAAGAATTGCATTTTGTCTGCGCCGAGGTAAAATTTATTCTTCCTCAATACGTCCAATACAATTCTGACATGTTTCATGTGGTCGGCGATTGTGTCTGAATAGATTACTATGTCATCCAGGTATACATCCATGAAGACTCCAATATACGGTGCGAAGATAAAATTCATGACACTTTGGTACGTTGCTGGGCCGTTGCAGTCTCCCTGTTGCAGGACAAGACTTTCCATAGTACCGTCGGGTGTGGTGAACAAAGTGCGGTGCACATGATCTGGGTCTACCCGGATTTGTTCGTAAGCGTCCTTTCCATCCATCAATGTGCGATATGGGTGGCGCACTACATTTCGCAGGATGTTGTCGATATCGGGCAATGGTGCCGCCATCTTCTTGGTATTGGCATTCTGTTCTCGTTTGTCAAACACCACCCGCAAACGTATTTTCCCGTCTTCGCGAGGGGGTTTCTTGATCATCAGCGCAGGGACCGCATTGGTACCATTGGCCATGCGCCATCGACCACTCTGGAGGTAAGTGTTCTTCTTCTCCTGCCAGAGCGGCCTCAAAGCCTCGGGGCATTTTGCTGGTCGCCACTTATATACTTTGTCCTCGTCGATGAGTGGAATGGTATGATTGATTTTGCGCAGAGGTGGGAGCCCCGTTGAGGCCGCATCCTGACAGAGATCAGCTGCCTCTTGTCGCAGTTCTGATCGTAGTTTCTCCAGCTCGACTTCAAGTTTGTCAACTGCCGCTGACGAGACTTCGAGTACATCTGGTCGGGACCCTCCCATCTCTTGAGGGTGAGTACTTCCAATGACAATGCGTGTGGGGTTCATGGCAATCTGAACGCAATGTTGATAGAGAAACGGGGTACCAAGGATTGCGTCATAACTATCAAGGTTCGCAATATCAAACCTTCTATGTGTGTCTATCCCTTGTAGCTTGAAACTGACGTTCGCACTTCGATTGATCTTTGATCGCAACCCTTGAACGGCCATTTGTACAGGTATCGGCTTTTCCAGGATCTCAGTGGGAATCTTCAACTGATCTACCAGTGTTGTTGACAGAAAATCCGCCATGGACCCAGAGTCTATCAGCGCTCGTGTAGGGTGTCCGTTGATGAACGCGCGCACAACAATTGGCTCGGGGATTAACCGTTTGAAGTCCTTTACCCGCATTGCTGTACGTTCTATGAACGAGTTGGAATGCGAGCCTTCCCGCTTCAAGTTACCCTTTCCTGCCGGCTTGCTTCGTAAATTTGCCGGCTTCTGAGGATTCACACCACAAAGTAGGAGGCGTTGGCGTTTGCGCCGTACACGTTCCTGTGACTGGCGCAACGTCAATTCCAATTCCTCATCTCCATCATCCGAGAATTCTTCGGCAGTATAGAACTCGGTAACACTCCCCTCTTTGGTGCTGAGAAGTATCTCTGACCGAGTGTCTAACCATTGTTCCTCCGTGATCTGACTTAGTATATTTCCCACTTCCGCTGCCTCCAGAATATCCTGTTCAACGTGTTCATGAAGGATCCTTGTGGCATCAAAGTCAGCCGATTTCACTTGCTCATGTGTGACTGTAATGCTGACGTTCTGGACATGGACCAAATACCCTTGAACGTGCGGATACACCTCGACCTGGTCCGCTGCATTGACAAATTGCTCGGCCGTATCTCGCAGGGCCGCAGTGAACTTATTTCCCAGCCAGTTCAATGCTGGGAACTCATCGTCGCACTCGCCAAAGTCATACCGGTATCCATGGAATGTGGAGGGGGGAGGTACGTCAGTTTCGGCACGACTAATGATTTCTGCTACGCTAACTTCATTGTCCAGATCCTCCACTGTCACTAGGTAGGGTATCAGCGAGTTCTTCCAGTCTATCACCTCGTAACGTCCCTCGCCAAGTGGTAGGATACCAAATCGAAAATTGGGTTCTCCGTCCTCATCCACTTCGCCACTGTACGCGTCGTGGTAGTGAAATTCAAATAGATGCCGGATGTGTGCATAAACATTCTCTTCGCATTCCTCCTTCCATGACTTTCCCAAGGCCTGAAGTGCTCGGGGATACACGCGGATCTGCGCAGACGCCACATGAATGCCCTCAACGGTACGCGCATTACGAGCTAACTCCTCGACCTGTTCGAAACGCACTGATGACGCCTTCAATACTGGTGCTCTAGCTTTCTTTGCCTTAGGACAGTTGCGGCTTTCATGGCCAACTTCCTCGCACAAGAAGCAACGTCCCTCGGCTCGGAGCTGTTCGCGTTTCTCTCGCGAGAGCTTCTTGCGCTCGGGCTGGTGTTCTGGGGCCTTAGGTGTGTGCTGGTGTCGTTGCTGATTGGACTGACCCTTCTGTCCGTTTCGTGCAGTGCCATTTCCCTTTGCGTCCGAGTTGGCAGTTTTACCAGCGGAGGACGCATTCTCACCTTGGGGTTTCCACACGGCCGGACTGGAAGATCGGTTTTTGAAGCGTCCCCATTGCCTTCCGGGAATCTTGCCAGTGAAGTCTCGATCTTCTCGGCGCAACGACTCATATGCTTCTTCGTATCGGGCTGCGTGTTTAACCATGCGCTCCAACTTAGTAGATTCAGGGCTCATCCCCTTCTCAATGAGTGAGAACTTCAGGTAAGTATGAATTCCTTTCCAGAATATCTGGGTGAGCTGACGGTCGGTGACATCCGGGAATCGAGCGGCCAGGTGCTCTATGTCGCGCACGAAGTCTCGAACGCGCTGGTCTCGTTCTTGCCGGGCTCGTTCAAGCTTCTCGTGCAACTTCTCCTTGAAGTCCACCGGGAAGCAATAATCAAAGAGTGCCTCATAGAGCCGCTTCTTTGACCATTCGTGCTGCTTCAAGGCGACGTGCTTCATGAAGAACTTGCTAGCATTTCCTGCCATGAAATGTACAATTACCTTGAGAGCCAATTGGTCGGTAAGTCCACCGAGCTCACACCATGTATCTACCTCGTAAGTCCACTGATCGAAAACATCCAGATCAGGCATTCCCTTCCAGACAAATGGGGGCTTCAATTTCACTCCCGCCATTGCTTTCTTGATGAGCTTCTGACTTTCAGTCAAGACGTCTTGTTCGGCAGCCCGGTGTGTCCGATGTCTCTCACGCCGACGGCTGTTTCTGCGCGCTGACTTAGAGCTACTTGCTTCTGAGACGGATTCTCGTTCGGTGGAGGACTCCGAAGAACTAGAACTGGAGCCGTCGCCATCACTGGAGTTTCCATGGTCGCTCGGAGGTCCTCCTCCCCTAGAGGGACTCAGGGTGGTACTTCGGAAGTACCCGCCCTCTGGCATTTGCGAGGGTTCACGAGCAAATCGAATCTTGGCCGGAGCTGGTGTCCTTTCGCGTGAGTTTGGCTTCGGGGAGGGATGTACAGGTTGGGTGGTTGGTCGAACCGCAAAATTCTTGAGAAATTCTCGTTGCTCGCTGTCTCGCGGTACCGACTTCCCTTTCTCTGCGGCTGTGAGTCTTTCCGGACTCTTTGAAGCTCTCCGCCTGCCTGTGGGTTGTGGCACCTTTCCTTGCTTGGGGTATTTCCTCGCGGCGGCTGACAAGATTTGGGCCGTCGGGGTTGATGCTCCTTCCTGGTGAGTTACCTTGCTACTTTCCGCAAGGGTTGCCGAGTTGACATGCAATCGAGAGTTTGATGGTCCTGCATGAGCGTGCACTTTCTCAGCCAGGTACTGCTTTGCTATGCGCTCATATTCTCCTGCTCGTCGGAGGGCCTCATCCAGCTGGGCCGACTCATCGTCGGAATCCATGGCATAATCCATCAAGTCCACTACTTCAGTCTTTACAGGTTCACAGTCTTCCATTTCGTCTATGTACAACATTGGAGGGTCAAGGTGTGGGATCTTACGGCTGGTCTCTAGGTCCACAGATTGCTCCATTGGGTCGTCCACTACGACGGATATCCGAGACTTTGGGGTTGAGTGGAACGATGTGTCCCTGCTCGGCGGGAGTGGAATCCCGGCTGGATTGATGTCACAGCCTTCTGGTATGGGCAACTGTAGCCAGTCGGTTTCTACCTCCCCGAGCTCCTGTTTGTCCTCTTGTTCGCTTACCGCCATAGCGCCCTCTGTGTCAAACCAGCTTCCAAAGAACAGGCTTCCGTGAGACGTCCTGTCTACCGCAGCAGGTCCCGTTCGCTGACGCGGCGGCTGTCGCCCTCTGCCTAGGACTTGGGTCCATTCCCCGCCCTCTGCCTCACTGAGGGTAGCGCTTGGAAACATGGACGAGGGAATTGTCATCGGAGTGGTCAAGACAGATGTCCCGGCTGGCGTCCAAAATGCTGTTATGGTTCCGTTTGGGCCCAACAGCGCCGCTCCGGCCACTTCGGGGCATCCCGTCACAGGATTTCCCCAGGCATGTCGGGTGGGTGCGGCCAGGGGCATACTTACGAGTTTTGCCTTGCTGGGGGAGGTCGACTCTCGTTGGCTTTCCTCCGTCAGGTCATGGGAGGTCGGCGCATGAATAGCGCCTCCTTCAACCTGGATTTGGGAGGTCGGCGCATCAGGTGCGCTTCCTTCAACCGGTTCTCGGGAGGTCGGCGCATTGGGTGCGCTTCCTTCTACCGGCTGATTGCGACTGACCTTACTCACCAGATCTGGTCTCAGGGGAGGTGAGTACCAGTTCCCGTTCTTGTCGCGAACTCGCTGGGGAATATTCATTACTGAAATAGACCCAGCGCGTGTTCGTGGAATAGGGATCTTGGATGGAGCCACACCCGTTGTGGTTTCCTCAATCCCGTCACCACGAGCTACCCGGGAACGAGTTATACGCCCTCCAGCCGTCGCCGAGAGCTGATCGTAGCCGGGTTTGCCCCATCGAACTGCTAATTCTTCGTTAGAGTTCGAGGGCTGAGTAGGGGTGGACTTAGCTGGGTATACGGCTGCGCCCTCCGCGAGCGCGGCTTCACCTCTACTTCTCACAGGTCCGGCTACGCCATCCTTTGATTC
>JAEVFJ010000057.1:0-120000 GCA_021029105.1 Cristinia sonorae | reverse complement strand
TTGAAGACTGAGGATTTATAGATAAATCAGAGAATTATTTTTCAAGTGAAAAAGTTGCTTGGGCGTACGTGAGGGGCCAGACTAAATTCCCATCTGAGATGTGGACCGAGGATAACTGGGCCTTCCGGTTGTTGTTCACATACTTAACTGCTAGGCAGTGCTTAGTGTTATCATTTTCTTTTTCTTTTCATTGTTATCCATTTTCGGACTTATCTTGTTCATCTCCTTCTCCTGTCTCACCTTGCGCTTGACGCATGTTCAACACATGTATCATTTGATCTCTTCTTTTGCCTCACGATTAACACATGCACGGCACATGTTCAACACATGTATGCCTTCCCCTTTCCTCATGTTTCCCTTATGGCAGCAAAGCTGCTTAGTGTCACGAGTTGAGACATTTACTGCTTATATATCCCCAGAAGAATGTCAAGCCGAGCTTGACATTGCGCCCTTTTGGCGTAACGGTTTAGGATGATCTGGGCATTCTATGTAACTCGTGACATAATGTCAAGCTCCAAGAGGTCAGTGGTTCAAATCCTCCTGGTGGCAAAAAGTTTGGGACTTTTGCCACATGACAGGGTTCGGCTGTGATGATCATTGAGGTCACATGATTGGATCATGGTGATTGCTCGGCGTGATCTAGCAACCCTGGGAGTCATGACACTTAGGTGTCCAGCAGGTCCTTCTGAGCCCGCCAAGACCTTCAAGGTTAAGCCAGAGATGGTAACCCTTGGGACCAAGTTATATAAGCAGTCACATGTGGTCATGTGATCTTGGAAGGGGATAATGTCACGAGTTGAGACATTTACTGCTTATATATCCCCAGAAGAATGTCAAGCCGAGCTTGACATTGCGCCCTTTTGGCGTAACGGTTTAGGATGATCTGGGCATTCTATGTAACTCGTGACACTTAGTATATAAACCTCAGCTACCTCCTCCTGTAACTTTAGCTTGACCTCTTATTCTATTTAAGATTTTATCTCACATCTGAACCCCGGACTTCCTCTGTTTCTCCTTGCTCTCCAGCTTAACCACGACCTCGTCGTAACACTTAGGTTTGTGCTTTGACATTGAGACCAAGTAAAACCTGAAACACATGGGGCAAAGGTCATGGCAACGAATAAGGATAGGGTCTTTCAAGCCCAGGAGAGTGACTGTGAGGGTAGAACCTGGAGCCACAGGCAGGGGGGAGAGTCAGTCCGGGTAGAAGCGCACAACCCATGAAAATCCCTTCTTGCCTTTTTCTTCACTGAAAAAAATGGGAAAAGGACAGGTGAGTCATTTGGGTCAATAATAAAAATATCAGACATTACTCACAGCATTTTGACCACATCCAGAGACCTCAATGAGAACAGCTCATAGAAAATGGCACCCATGATCTTCCAAGAATTAGGCAACAGTATTTCCTCCTTCTTCAAACTGATCACGTAGCTACAGACCCCTTCTCTGCAAGCAGAAGGGGGTACTGGCCACAGCAGGTAGTTGATCACTGTATAAAGTACATGGTCGGGAAATCCGGAGTGAGATACTTCACAGTATGAGTATGTGGGGGTGGCAGGAACGGCCTTGAAAATTTTCAGATCCTTAGCGCAGGTAATCAATCTGACTGAAGAAATGTATACATAGAATTAGTCAGAGAATAAAATCAAGAGATTTTAATCACGTACACTTGACATGAACAAGGTCCATCTTCAAAGCATCCTCAGACTTCTGCAGGAGGCCATTGGCGATGAAGGTGTTAAGCTTTGTGGACACCTGAAGGTCTGGTTGAAGATAGAGGACAAGGAGAACGACCTTGTAGTCCACTCGGGCCTGATCTAATGAGCATTGATCTTCGTCAGTGAGGATGTCTTCCTCAAACTTGCCTCGGAAGGCGTAGTCAAACTTGGGCCTGATGGTGACCCCTCCCTTGTTAGCAAAGAAAGTGGTACCGATGGTTCTCCAGGTCTCAGGGAGGGTGACCTGGGTGGTAGATTCGGAGGGAGCGGCAGTGGTGGGAGCGGAGTTGGCCATTGTTCAGAATAAACAAGCAACGAGGGTTGGTAGAGTCTGAGGGAAAATAAGAAAGAAGTTGATGGGTAGCTGTACGCCAACCCTTTCCCTCTTTTATCCTCCTGTACTGCCCTACTCAACACAACAAGCTGAGAATGCCGCAGCCAATGTACCAATCACATTCTCGTGAGTGTCTGCACTTTTGGTATTGATCACAGCATATAAACTATGATTAGGTCCATTCCTGTTTACCATAAGGCAAAGTTTTGGCTTGGTGACCTCCAGAACCACCATTTGTCGTCAGATGAGTGGGATGTCCTTCATGCAACACCTGCTTGTCGTGATAGACGGGGACGTTATGTGGATGGACAGTTTGATACAGCTCTGATTAAGATGACCAATAATGCAGGGTATACTAGAGTACAAGGTAAGTATTTTGTGTGCTCTGTTCACATCTTACTCAATATTGTTACATGCTATCTTGTTGGGCAAGTCAAGGTCATTTTTTTTGCTGCCAAAGCAAGCACTCCAGCTGTCATCCCCAGAAGAATGTCAAGCCAAGCTTGACATTGTGCCCTTTTGGTGTAACAGTTTAGGATGATCTGGGCATTCTATGTAACTCGTGACACCAGCACATGTTTGTAGGTGCTGTGCATCAGCCTCCACAATATTTGGCATATGTTGAATGGTTCATGAAGTTCACTACCCCATATTCTATCCATGGCATGTACACAATCAAGCAGTCATTGAATGATCGTGGTAACCATCTTGCTTTTGTCGTCTCTCTGGGCTATTCGGCGCAGTACTTACCTCTTTCCTGTCTTTGGCCCTACAGTTTCTGCTGGTTGGACAAGTGGGAATGTGTTAGATAGATGTTCCAAGTTCAGGCCTGAGCCTCCACTTTTTCAAATAAATGCCTGTAGATGCTGGGGCAGTTGTGTGTTATTAATGGTTGCCTATTCATATTTCAAACTAGTGGTCTATGGTGTTTTAAAAATCAAAGTAGGGGGACTGGTACAAAAAGTAAAACCATGTGTGACAATCTGTTGGGTAAAACTGAATCAAATAGTTTTACGCTGTGGGTGGTCACCTATGAGTTTTATAGTTTGAATCAGTTCAAGGAGTAAAACTACGTGGGTGTACCTAGTGGGTAAAATGATTTGAAACCGATTTACTCAACAGGAATGCCTGCAAAGTAAAATGGTTTGAATTGTGGATGCAATGTATTGCTGGGGGTCCACCATTGGTTCATATTATTTGAAATGTATTACTTTGCAGGACCAACCACTGAGTGAAACTTATTTAATTCATTTTACTTTGCAGGCTTGCCTGCTTGGTAAAACTGTGTAAAATGAATAGCTGTTTTAATTGATCAGATCTGGTTTATCAATAGATCATCTGCCATATCTGGTCAGCCCAATATGGTTATTGTGTGTTACAATTTTCCTTTTCCTTTTCTCTATTATCTGTTTTCGGACTTGTCTTACTCTTTTCCTTTTCTTGTCTCACCTTGAGCCTGACACATGTTCAGTGCATGTTCGACACATGTATCATTTGATCTCTTCTTTTGCCTCACGTCTAACGCATGTACGGCACATGTTCAACACATGTATGCCTTCTCCTTTCCTCATGTTTCCCTCATGGCAGCAGAGCTGCTTAGTATATAAACCCTAGCTACTTCGTCATGTAACTTTAGCTTAACCTCTTATTCCATTCGAGGTTTATTGCGCACACCAGAACCCCAGTCTTCCTCTGTTTCTCCTCGCTCTCCAACTTAACCGCGACCTCGTCGTAACATTAGGTTAAGCTCTTTCTTGAATGCCGACGACATACGTCTAGGCACACACCCCCATACAGAACCACAGTAACACGTGCCCACGGTGGCCCCCATCGAACGACCAGCACTACCAAGACCCGTAGGGGCCCAACCCACCGAAAGACCAGACCAATTCTCTCTTCTTCATCAAGGAGTTTCACGCCTAGTAACTCACCAAAGTCATCAACGACCCCAAGGGTGGTTCTTCATCGCCACACTCTCCTACGGAAGCTGGCGCTTGGACGAACGAAGCACTCGAGTACCTGATAGCTATTTCCCAGAAACCCCAGAACCAGACGTACCAGAAAACCCCGCCGAACCTAACAACTCTGACGAAGACGAACAAAGACCTGGTCAAATCACTCCCCCAAACCCAACAGCAGACAGCTCTCGCATTCCCACAGCTCCGACCAGTCAGAGGATCCTTCCACGAACCCTTCAACCAGACCTCTCGCTACCTCCTCTTCCTGCTCTTGACACACTCCTCGCCCCTGTCGCACCCGTGACTACTCTTCCACCCTCTCCTATCTCACGACCACCTCGACGCACCCAAACCCCAGTTACCCACCCCACCGCTTCATCGTCACAGACAATGGCCAACCCCAAACCTGCTGAACTCAAAATCAACCAGCCAAGCCCCTTCAATGGCGACCGCAGCAAAGTCAACATCTTTCTCAGGACATGCGAACTCTACTTCCTCGTCAACAGCGAAATCTACAACGAGGAAGGCAAGAAAGTAGGGTTTGGGATAAGCTTCTGTAGCGAGGGAGCAGCAGCGAACTGGGTGGACAGCTACTTGGCTACTAAGTTGCCTGGCGGCAATTTGGGAACTTGGGCGGATTTCAAGACCGAAATCCTGAAGGTCTTCCAACCAACCTCGGAAGCACAGAATTGCATCGCCAAAATGAAACTTCTCCGGCAGTCTGGTACTGCTGAAGACTACGTTGCGGAATTCAGAACCCTTGCTGTGCTTTCCAAGATTACCGACGTTAATGTCTTGTCCGACTACTTTCTACAGGGCCTTAACCAAGGCATCGTCACCAAGATTATGAGCAGCACATCCCTTCCCACCTCCATAGACGACTACTACTCCATCGCCATACGTCTCGACGCTCAGTGGCGTCAGAGCCAGCAATACGCTGGCAACTCCAAGGGCAACCAGAAGAAGAAACCTAACTCCGCCTCCTCCTCTTCCTATTCCCGCCCTATCAATGGAGCCAAACTCACGAAGCTGACCCCCCAGCAACGTGAGTATCTGGCCAAGAACAATGGGTGTTTCCGCTGCAGGGAGTTAGGCCACAAGTCATTTGAAACCGACAAGTGCAAGGCTCTCAAGCCTAATGGGGCCAATGTCAGAGCCCTCTTCGAAGCGTTGAATCAGGAGGAGAAGGACAAACTCGCAGCAGAGGGTTTTGTCGTAGGCCAGTAGAATCGACGTCTACCTGGCCCAGACTCACGGTATCACCTGTATTAGTAGCGGAGCTCACGAATCAATCTATGCGTATTCCTGCGAAACTCACTGGTGACCGAATCGTCGACATCAACGCTCTTGTAGACTCAGGAGCAGGAGGAACCTTCATCGACAACGCGTTCGCTACTCGCCACCGACTTCATCTTGAACGACTCCCATTTCCCATCCCTGTTTCGAACGTAGACGGATCTCCCAATCGCAGAGGACCAATCACCCATTTCACCTGGCAGAATGTCGAAATTGCAGGCACCAAAGTCCCCACTCGGTTCCTCATTACCTCGCTCGGCCAAGAGTCTATGATCTTAGGACTTCCTTGGCTTCGACGAGTAAATCCTCAGATCAATTGGGATCAAGGAATCCTCCATTTCAATCTACGCCCCAATAAGCCGGAAATCAGTCATACTACATTCCCCAGACCCTCAGTAGAAGAAGAACCCGAACCGGAAGAGAAACCTGCCAAGAATGAGAACGCACCCTGGTTGCTTCCTGAATGGACGAATAGCAATCATTTCCTACCATATAATGCGATCCACATCGAATCCGCCCCTTTTGAGACAGAAACACCAACAGAATTCGACATCCTTCCAGATGAAACGTTCCTAGCATATCTCAAAGGAGAACCTGTGGTCGGAGTCTTCTCGACGAAGGCAGACATAGATCACAAAGGAATCCTACTACCACCATTGTCCTCGGAGAAGTCCCCGTCGAGTTTCAAACCACTCTTATCCTCAGACGACATCCCTAAACCAGTGTTACTTGCCACCGCTCAACTCCCTCGTCACTCTCGCTCAGTCGTTATATCACGATTCTCACGAAAACGACAGATGTGGATCCGTGCGAAGGCAAATCCGGCCATGGAAATGGCACAGAAACAACAGGTGCAACATCCGGCCAAATCCTTGGACGAACTTCTTCCGGAACGGTACAAACACTTCGCAGACGTCTTTGAGAAGAAAGCTTCAGAACGCTTCCCTAAATCCAGACCCTGGGATCATGCGATTAATCTCAAGGACAACTTCGTACCAAGAAACTGCAAGGTGTATCCGCTCTCTCACACAGAGCAGAACGCACTAGACGACTTCCTGGAAGAAAATCTCAAGAAAGGCTACATCCGTCCCTCTCAGTCGCCTATGGCATCACCTTTCTTCTTCGTACAGAAGAAAGACGGTTCTCTTCGACCATGTCAGGATTACCGATACCTGAATGAAGGGACTGTCAAGAACGCCTACCCTCTTCCCCTCATCACTGAACTCGTCGATCGTCTTGCTGGAGCAAAGGTCTTCTCCAAATTTGACCTACGATCCGGATACAATAATGTTCGTATCAAAGATGGAGACCAATGGAAGGCCGCTTTCAAATGTGCAAAGGGATTATTCGAACCCACGGTCATGTTCTTTGGTCTCTGTAACTCCCCAGCCACCTTTCAAGCAATGATGGACGACCTTTTCAAGGATATGATCGACGAGGGATGGATTGTGATCTACATGGACGACATCCTCATCTTCTCCAAGGATCACGCCACCCATCGGGAGCGCACCGAACGGGTACTTCAACGGCTACGAGATAACGATCTCTTCCTAAAGCCCGAAAAGTGTCATTTCGATGTCAAGGAAGTCGAGTTCCTCGGAATGATCATTCGACCGGACGAAATTGCCATGGATCCTACCAAACTGGATGGAATTCGCGACTGGCCCGTTCCCACGTCTGTAAAAGGGGTTCGGTCCTTCTTAGGCTTTGGAAACTTTTATCGCCGGTTCATCACCCATTACTCCGATCTTGCCCGTCCCTTGAACGACCTCACCAGGAAAGACCAAACCTGGCAGTGGACGTCCGAATGTCAGACTGCTTTTGACACGCTAAAGCAGAAATTCGCCGAAGCCCCAGTTCTCCAAATGCCGGACAAATCCAGACCCTTCTCTATCGAATCGGATGCATCCAAATTTGCCACCGGTGCAGTTCTTCGTCAGCAGGACACAAACGGGGACTGGCATCCGTGCGCGTACTTGTCCAAATCCTTCAATGCAGCAGAAAGGAATTACCAGATCTACGACCGAGAACTCTTGGGCATAATACGAGCTCTTGATGAATGGCGTCACTACCTTGAAGGATCCCCACACCCCGTCGAGGTTCTCTCCGATCACAAGAACCTCACATACTTCCGAACCGCCCAGAAGCTCAACCGGCGACAGGCGCGTTGGGCCTTATTCCTTTCCCAGTTCGAATTACATCTACGGCACGTACCAGGCACTCAGATGGTACAATCCGACACTCTATCACGGTTACATCACCTTAATCTGGAAGACAACGACAATGACGCCATGATCTTACTGCCAGACGAGTTCTTTGTCAATGCCATAGACATCGATCTAATTGACCAGATCAAGGCCGTAGTGAGCAAAGACACTATAGTGACGGAAGCCCTAGATGCGATCAAACAGAAAGCCCCATTGCCAATGCGTTCTCAGCTGTCGGATTGGACCTTTGACGACGGACTAATCTATTTCAAGAACCGATGCTACGTACCGCCAGACGAGAACCTTCGCCGACAGATAGTATCTCGCTATCATGACACCCCAGCTATGGGTCATCCTGGACAATTTGGTACGAAAGAACTTCTATCCCGAGAATTCTGGTGGCCAGGCATGGCTGTATTCGTCAAGAACTACGTCCACGGTTGCGCCCTCTGTCAACAATCCAAGGCAAACACACATCCCACGATTCCTCCCCTGATGCCAATTCCCGCTAAACGCGATGCCCGACCCTTCGAAGTCATAAACTGCGACTTCATCACGGATCTACCCCTGTCGCATGGATATGATACACTCATGGTCGTGGTAGACCATGACGCTACTAAGGGGGCAGTCTTTGTCCCGTGCGTTAAAACCATTGACGCTCTTGGAACGGCCGAACTTCTACACAGGAACGTCTATCGCCGGTTTGGCCTAATGTCCAGGATCATATCGGATAGAGGCCCGCAATTCGCTAGCAAAGTCTTCCAGGAACTTACCAAGCGAACTGGAGTAGAATCCCGCATGAGCACAGCCTATCATCCACAAACCGATGGAGGTGCCGAGCGTACAAATCAGGAGATAGAAGCGTTCTGGCGAATATACTGTGCAAACAACCCAGAGGAGTGGTCCGAACGGATTTCTGATATGGAATTCGCTCACAACCAACGGCAATCAGCAACCCGAAACGCATCACCGTTCTATCTCATGATGGGGTACAACCCTCGCGCCATTCCCACTGTTCCATCTAAGTCTGATGTTCCTTCCGTCGAAGCCAGACTCCAAGAGCTACAGAAAGCCCGAGAAGAAGCTATGGCAACCCACGAGCTGGCACGACAGAAGATGGCCGAACGCATCACCCGCAACTTCCACCCATTCAAAGAAGGACAGAAGGTCTGGCTGGACGCCAAGAATCTCCGAGCTGTCACGGACAACAAGAAGTTTGATGCCAAACGCCACGGACCCTTTACCATCACGGAGGTATTAGGACCTATGACCTATCGGCTGAAACTTCCCGTCCAATGGAAGATTCACCCTGTGTTCCATGCATGTCTTCTGACGCCCTACCATGAGAACAACACGCATGGCCCCAACTTCCCCACACCACCTCCGGACCTTGTAGAAGGACAGAATGAATACGAAGTAGAAGCCGTGCGAAATCACCGCACTCGGTATGGGAAAAGGCAGTTCTTGATCAAATGGAAGGGCTACCCTGACAGCGACAACTCATGGGAGCCTGAGGCTCATCTCAAACACGCTCAAGAAATCCTCCGCGCATACAAAACAAGGAAGCGCATCTCTTTCCTTTCCCTATCACCCCAATGAACCGACCAATCATGTCTACCATGATCTTCCTCGCCGTATTCTTCGCCGTCTTCACACACACCACTAGCCTCCTTTTCGCACTCGCGGTGATATTCCTTTACCTCTCCCATCGCGTCGCCATCACAGAAAATTCTCATCCTCCTCGCCGCTCTCGCTCCCGCTCCCCGCCTTCCCGCCGTCGTCATCGTACCTACGATCATCAACTCACTCAACAAGACATCGACAACGGATGGGGAGACAACAACCCAGTTCAATGGGGCGATGGAGGCGACGCATGGGTACAGGCCACAGACAATCAGGACGAAGAAGTGTGGGGCGATGCCGTCAGCACTTTGAATGATGAACCCATGGACTCTGTGGACGACAACCTCGAGGACATGCCCACGAGTTTCGAACTCTCGGCATACGATCAACACGCCATCTTGGCCATCTACCATGAGGCCAGAGAAGCTTTGTACAAGTAGCGCCAGCCTGGCGTTCCTCCTATTTATACTCAGTACCCTCTCCCCTCTTCCACATCGCCTTTCCTCTCATATTCCACTCTATCATTCCCATTCATCTCTTCGTCATCATGTCCGCCGACCACAATCTCGAAATCTACACCATGCTTCACTCCCTCCACGCCATCCACGGCAACTATAACTTTAATCACCTCGACTTTTTCCTTCTCACCAACGCACACCTCAGACCCCTTCGACCAGCCATCTATGCCTCCCAAAACGTCATCTCAGCACTCCTCGATCTCGACACCGCCATCGTGGAACAAGAACGTCAATTGCAACGTCTGCGAGAAGTCAGGACAAGGACTCAGAACGGGCTGGACAACATTGCCGGGGCACTGGTAGCCGTTGACCGGCTCCATCACATCGAGTATCTCCCTCGGGCCCCAGACTATCAGACCCCTCAACAGGTCCTCGAGGTCGACATGCCACCCCCCTATCCACCTACGTCCCCCGCTCTTGCTACCGCGGCTTCGTCTTCCCTTTCCCAAGCCTTCGAGGATCTTTTGGGGTATCCATCTGAAGTGTCTCACACTCAGGGGAGGCCTGATCTAGCCCAACGTCTCTCCGATCCTGTGAGCGACGAAGTCCAATTCCCCTCATTCGACACTCAGACGGAGGCAATCTCTACTTCGTCCGAACTACCTCCTTCCACATCCTCTTCATCTCGACGACGCAGCCGCCGCAACAGGAGACATGACCCCGTCGCTTCCTCTTCGTCAGCAGGATCCAGCACTCGGTGGGCGTATCGGACACATCCCCTACTACCCGGTGACGCTACTGGGGAGTATCCTTTTGAGTCTATCAGCCGTCCTGTCACACGCCGAGCTCATCGTGTCCGAGTCCCTACTCCATTCCCATCCCCATGTCTCCGCTGCGGAGAAACCCATGCACTTGGCGAAGAGAATTGTTCAGTGGAAGAAGCGGACTAAAGGGTTGTTAGGTAGAAGACAGGGTGTCTTCAGTCTAGATGGGGGGTAGTGTTACAATTTTCCTTTTCCTTTTCTCTATTATCTGTTTTCGGACTTGTCTTACTCTTTTCCTTTTCTTGTCTCACCTTGAGCCTGACACATGTTCAGTGCATGTTCGACACATGTATCATTTGATCTCTTCTTTTGCCTCACGTCTAACGCATGTACGGCACATGTTCAACACATGTATGCCTTCTCCTTTCCTCATGTTTCCCTCATGGCAGCAGAGCTGCTTAGTATATAAACCCTAGCTACTTCGTCATGTAACTTTAGCTTAACCTCTTATTCCATTCGAGGTTTATTGCGCACACCAGAACCCCAGTCTTCCTCTGTTTCTCCTCGCTCTCCAACTTAACCGCGACCTCGTCGTAACATTGTGCGCCTTCCCGCCCTCTGCGCGTTGGGCGCTTATTTTGGCGTCGGTCATCGTCCGCCCTTGTGGGCTCAATAGTGGGCTCAATTTAAATCTGTTCATTCTATACTTTTACACGTCCACTAATGTTTATATTTCCATTGAATCTAGATAGCTATCTTGTTGATGCAGTATTCAATTCACTATATATGCATTTTCTGAAACCACTTCAGCAATTACAAAGCAGCTCTTTCTAGTGTATACACATCTAATATAATATTAGGAATACAAATTAGCAAAAGCATGGAATCAGAAATGAGTGAATGGGAGGCACTGCAAGCTGAATTGCACCTTCCATGCCTTTCTGGCCCATCAAAAAATCCCAGACCATTTTCCTTTCACAGAAATGTCATTAAACATATCCCCTACCAATCCCTTGCCTTCCCAGAGCTCTGGAATTTTTTGTGTCAGTTAGAGAGCCTTCTAGATGCTGAAAACAGGTAATCAGGATGGCTGATTAAAGCAAGATCAGCTTCACCAAGGCTCAGGACATTGGATTGGCGCCAGATCCTTGTCCGATATGAGTAGACAGACTAAAGAAACCCCCAAATCCAACTTTTCTAGGTGAGGGGAATTTTCCCATTGAGTAGATCCCTGAAAAGTCTATTTTTTGATTAAAAGCGGTCATTTTGAGTATTCCTGGCTAAATATAAAATCAAGAAGGGAACATAGGGCAAATCGGTAATGACCAACCGCTTTGTATACTTCTTGTACATGTCCATGATTTTTTTTGAAAAGGTTTGAACAAGATCTCATAGAGCTACATACTGAAAACCCTAAAAATGACCCAAAAAGCGGTCATTTTGACCATTCCCCGGTCCTCTTATGAAGCACCAGACCAGCTATTACCATGCGGTTTGCTCCAACATTTAGATATACACCTGGGACATATGCCTGATTTTTTGTGAAGAGTTTGAACAGCTGCCCACTGAGCTACACACCAAACACTTTCAAAAAACACCCAAAATCGTGTTTTTGCACAAAGACTACCATATACCAAGGGGTACAGGCATGCTAAAAATGCGTGGTAAGCTGTATTCTGGTCTATACTGATAGTACATAAATTGTGCCAAGTTTGGTCCCCCCAGGTTTGATGGTTGTGTGGGGGGGAGCATGTGGGTGCTCAAATGAGCTTAAGGTGAAGTGAAGCTCAATTCTTGATTTCGGCGCTCATCTGATCTTTCACCTCTCCTCAACAGTCTTTTTGCTCTCCCCTTCCTCTCTCACTTGGTAACCTCCTGGGACCTTTTGTGGACGCTTAGGTATGTGTATGAGAGTCTATTTATCAAAATAAATTCGCTTTTTGCTCACACAGCCTTTTTCCAGCTCTCATTTACCATTCTGCATGGCCAGCTGGATCCCCTCACTCTTCCCTTTTTCCACAACTGTCCCCCTTAATCAGCAATCACCCTAATTAATTCAGAGGTATCTCAAGACATATCCAGGTCATTTGGGAGAGCTGGGAATAGCTGGGTGAGGTGGGAGAAGTGGAGAATGAGGTGGCAGCTTTGTCAGGTAAGCACACCCCTTCAGACTGACTTTGACACCCCCAAATGACTAGTTTACCTTCTTAGATACCATTTACACACTATTTCAACAAATCCTACTCATTTTGAAGCTTCTATGGGGTCCTGAGTTGCTCTGGTAAGCCTCGCACAATAACCATATTGGGCTGACCAGATATGGCAGATGATCTATTGATTAACCAGATCTAATCAATTAAAACAGCTATTCATTTTACACAGTTTTACCAAGCAGGCAAGCCTGCAAAGTAAAATGAATTAAATAAGTTTCACTCAGTGGTTGGTCCTGCAAAGTAATACATTTCAAATAATATGAACCAATGGTGGACCCCCAGCAATACATTGCATCCACAATTCAAACCATTTTACTTTGCAGGCATTCCTGTTGAGTAAATCGGTTTCAAATCATTTTACCCACTAGGTACACCCACGTAGTTTTACTCCTTGAACTGATTCAAACTATAAAACTCATAGGTGACCACCCACAGCGTAAAACTATTTGATTCAGTTTTACCCAACAGATTGTCACACATGGTTTTACTTTTTGTACCAGTCCCCCTACTTTGATTTTTAAAACACCATAGACCACTAGTTTGAAATATGAATAGGCAACCATTAATAACACACAACTGCCCCAGCATCTACAGGCATTTATTTGAAAAAGTGGAGGCTCAGGCCTGCATCTCATGCAGCCGCAGCTGCTACCCTTCACGCTGCTCACTTAGAGTCAAATGCCAGGCTGAAAGGTGGAGGAAAGACGAGGGCAAGCGGAACGGCAACTAC
The DNA here is from genome assembly GCA_021029105.1 of Cristinia sonorae. NCBI lineage: Eukaryota > Fungi > Basidiomycota > Agaricomycetes > Agaricales > Stephanosporaceae > Cristinia > Cristinia sonorae. Next base: position 106,699 of record JAEVFJ010000057.1, on the reverse strand, counting down.
TGCAAGCTCTTCGACGACAACAAAGGTGGGCTGTATGGGTTAACATTACTTTCCAATATTGATATTTACTTTGTGTTTTTGCTATCAATAGGCTAAGGGAAAGAGTTGCGCCAGGGAAAAGCTATCCGCTGAATCCGATATCATACGCCTCGCGAGAGTTGTCTTGTATGAGAAGGGCCTTATCAAAGAACGGGTAGACGGAAAGGATGTATGTTTTTTGCTACATGTTTCTGATGATTTCACTGAAATGACACTATGGTTTTAGGTCTATCATCTTTGGCCAGGCTGTAAGACTGTGCCGAGTCCCGGTCGTCAGCATGAGCTAGAGTCGTTTGGACTTTGTGTCAGCAATATAGACACCGGCTTCGTCATCTCTGCCAAGGCATCTCACACAGAGTTCAACGCATTCATCGGAGGCTTATTCCCAATCTTCGCAAATTGGATCCATTCGGACTCCTCACCCCAGGATTTCAAGGTGAAGAATCCAGCCTTTTGGTCAAATAAGTCAAAGTATGCTGCCATTGCCGGGTTTGAATTCATTCCCCCCTATGTGGTGTGCATACGCAACAGTGGCAAAGGTCATGTCCCCTTGATGGAGCCTCTTGTTGACCTCTTCTCCACCGGAAAGCACATTGAAGCATATGCGAAACACAAGCAGTCCAACCATAGTTCATGGAGAGAGAATACTCTCATTCTTTGTGCGTCATCATTTACTTGTAATATTCTGGTCTGGTTGACACATATGATGCTCTTTTGTAGCCTTGTGCTGCGCTGTCCCTGCAGCCATCCTTACTGGTTGGAAGTTATTGAATGGCGCAGATGTTGATTCTGACTCCGAGACGGAACCCCTGGACCTTCTGCCGTCCGCTAACAAGGGCAAGGGCAAGGCCAGGGCTTGGTCGCACTCCATGACCGACTCCGAGTTCTCAAATGGAGAGAAAGGCTTGGAATTGATGGACGTTGACAACAATACCTCAGACAGTGCCGATACCGACACCGACACTGATAAAATGAGTGTGGACGACTTGGAAAGTACAGGAGTAACTCAGGAGAGAACGATGACAATGACGAAGAGGCGATTGTAGCTCCGCGTAAGCTCTCATCAATGGCACCAAAACACCAATATTGGGCTAACTACAGAGACATTAGGTACACCTCTTTGCCAGTATGGACGCAATTGCCGACGAATTGTTTCAAGATCACCAACGGAACTGCTATCATCACCCCTCTCCATTCACGGAGGTACTATGGACATTGATGAGGAGGCGAACGTCACAGAGCAGATTTTTGACTTCACGGCTAGCTCCCCCTTAGCTGGACCGGCTCCATTCCCTGATATTTCACCGCTTTCTTCTCCTGCGCTGCTGCCTGCCAACCTCCCCAATCTTTCCGAATCATCATCCTCTCAGGCTGCGCCTACATCATTTCGGCGAATCCCACAGGATGGAAATACCTCAGCTTATTCTGGCTCATTCATCATTCCCAAACAAGGACAGAACTTCTGGACAGGAGAAGATCATAGACCGCTCAAGTTGTAGTTTTGTGACGACAAATCACTCAGCAACTCACAGTGAATGGTCCAATTGTTGGCCTATTTTCTATCCCCTTCTCATACCCAATACCCTCTGCACGCAGTGCATTCTATTTATCAGTTATTTATCAGTTATCGTAACCCATATTCCCCATCTTTCACTCTCATTTCACTCTTCACCTTATACGCGGCAGCCCCCATTCTCTTTTATAATCAGTAGTAGCTCACCCCTTCTGTGGAGGGCTAATGTTTGCCAGTCTCGGGCTGGTTCCTGTACTTGACTGACAAAGAGAATCTTACCATCCAAGTGGATGAATACATCGAATTGCCTTTCCCATGCGCACTGGTGACTTTGCAAGAACATTGTCACGAGTTGAGACATTTACTGCTTATATATCCCCAGAAGAATGTCAAGCCGAGCTTGACATTGCGCCCTTTTGGCGTAACGGTTTAGGATGATCTGGGCATTCTATGTAACTCGTGACAAACATCCTGAAAGCAGAGAGAGGAAAGGAGCAGAGTGACGTGTTTGAACGCGCCTGCATAAGCGCTGATGTCAGCGGCGAAAGATGTTGTGACTGTGGTCGCACCCTGGCAGTGCAATATGTTTTCTATGCATGAATGTGTTGGTATACAGTAGAATAGAATTTTCCCGGAGCCCCTGGGCTTAGGAGTTCGCCCTTGAAGCTTGAGAAGCTGGCGAACGAACATGTCCAGTTAGCTGCGGGAATATAGGCGCTAACGCCTCCACCCCAGGCATCGCCTTGCAGCACTTGCACCCTGCAAGTGCAGTACAATTTCTCACCGCAGATGGACAGATATATTGTATTTTAGATATACAGTAGCGCTCAAAAGTATTGCACGTGAGTACGTGCAACACCGATGAGCTCGTCACGCCAAGTCCCCCTACAATTATCTCAAAGTTGTACTCACCAGTTTGTAGCTACAGACTAGTAGAATATTGTCAAAAAATGTTTTATGCAAATACGCAGTTTTGCGCGTGAGGCAGACGAAAAACAGTTTCAGACAGCCGAAACCCCTTGGCGCCGAGCGTGCATGTCATCGAGGTCAACGACTTCATCACCCGCTTGCTCACTCCTCACAATATTTCAGACAAAATTGTGCATTGGGCAAACTTAATACTTTGTGTGACCACCCTTGGCAGCCTTGAGAGCATCAACACGTCGAGGCATAGAGCTGTACAGGGTGTCTACATAGCCCAGGTCTAACGGAGCCCACTCCTCCTCTAACACAGCCCATAACTCCTCCATATTCCGCGGCAGCACCGGGCGTGCACGCACGTTTCTGTCTAGGACCTCCCAGGCATGTTCAATGATGTTCATGTCAGGGGAACGGGCCGGCCAAGGCAAGACTTCGATGTTGTTCTCTTTGAACCAGCTGCGCGCCAAGCGTGATGTGTGCTTCGGATCGTTATCCTGTTGGAAGATCACTGAGGCGACGTCCAACTCATGGTCAGTGAGGGTGCCTAGGAATGCCTCTGTGAGAATCTTGACATATTGTACCGCGTTGAGTGTCCCTTCGATGCGATAGAGCCTCCCTGGCCCCTCAGAGGTTAAGCACCCCCACACCATCAGACTTCCTCCCCCATGGTTCACCACCTGCTTCACATTCCTTTCCAAAAGAGCCTCCCCAGGCCTCCTACGACACCACTGCCTCCCATCCGACCCCCACAGGTTGAATTTGGACTCATCTGTAAAGCACACAGCCTTCCAGTCCTGCACTGTCCACTTCTCATAAGCAGCCGCCCACTCCCTCCGCCTGGCTTTGTGGATGTGTTTCAAGAATGGCTTGGTTCGGCGGATGCGACCATGGAGACCAACACTGCAAAGAACACGGCGAATCGTGGGGGCGCTGACGTTCGGAAATAGCTCCCTCTGGACGTGAGTTGCATCATAGCACTTGCCAGATGTGATGGCCCGAGCGGCTTAACGTGTCGCATGGGGAGACAAACACCGCGGGCGGCCTGGAATAAGTGGCCTGGCATAAAAGTCGGGTGTTGGACCAAGTTTTTTCAGATTACGACGGATGGTGCTGGGATGAACACCAAGTTGGTGTGCGATATCAACAGGGAGATGACCAGTTTGATGCAGCGTGAAAATACGTGACTTCTTGGTCGGAGTGCAGATAACCATTCACAGCTGGAGTAGGCAAGTAATGGGGAAGATGAATGATGCAGAATTGCGGGCAGTTTGAGGAGGTGGTGGCTGTTCGAGAGGAAGGTAACAGTGAGGTCGCACAACATGCGCGCTCGGCGCCAAGGGGTTTCGGCTGTCTGAAACTGTTTTTCGTCTGCCTCACGCGCAAAACTGCGTATTTGCATAAAACATTTTTTGACAATATTCTACTAGTCTGTAGCTACAAACTGGTGAGTACAACTTTGAGATAATTGTAGGGGGACTTGGCGTGACGAGCTCATCGGTGTTGCACGTACTCACGTGCAATACTTTTGAGCGCTACTGTAATGTACAATATGGGACCTTAGGAGTTTGCCCCGTGTGCCCCAGAGCCCTGCCAAACCGTGTCACTCAGCTATTACGGTGCAAGCGCCCGCTCGTTCTAATACGGGCGTGTTTGTCCGCCTCTCTAATACGGACATTCACTCAACTCTCCAATACCGCCGTCAACTTCCCCAGTAACGTTTTCACACCTTGCCAGCCAGGTTCTAAACACGTAAGCATTTTTTATTACGGCCTCTACATATACTACGGACACACTCATATAAGACGGAAACTGAATTTTTGTGCAGAAAGCACAGCATACATGCTTGCCACACAATACACTGAGATTATTAAACATTCTTCTAAAAGCTTATAATGTGTGTGCACTCTATATAAAGCTTCATGAGTGGGTAGGGTAATGTGGCCATTTTATACACTTTGATCAAACACAGTCCCATATTATACAGCATGCTCTAATTATTACCAGATTACACAAATGTTTTCTAATCATACAAATTTAGTAAAAGAGGTTTTTCCTGATGTCAACCTGACAATATGCTGCTCAAGGCACTTTTTACAGTACATCTGATACTTGTCACCCTCCTTCCCACCACCATTTGCCTTATCAGGGTGATCTTCGTAGTAAATGTGCCACCATGCCTGAGTTTCAGAGCAATTTTGCGGGCATTGGAAGTTGTCGGCGTGAATCACAAGTGGAAGGGGGGGAGCAAAGGACTGTTCACTTCTCACACTCGAAGCCATATAGTATTGCAATTATCGCTCAATATTCAATCATGATGTGTTTTTTCTACTCTACAGGTATGGCTCAATTGATAGCGCAGGTGGGCAACACTTGCCCATGCACGTGCTTGAAGTCATGACCTGGTAATGACCGAGTCATCACTCGCAGTAACAATGACTAGCAATGAGTCCCGGCTGGTCATGACTGCACAACTCTGTGTTAAGATGTCATGGCCGAGGGTACAAGCAGCCACATCGGACGTGGGGGTTTGGGAACAATGCAGTAAGTATCTACATTGGCACTTAGCATTGAGTGTACAGTATATATGAAAAACTACAAAATCTGATAAGTGTGCCGATATCTAATTGTGCACGATTATATTCCAACACTCTGTGGCTTGTGGCTAGTGATGCGTGACCCCAGGGTCTGACCCTGGGTCTGACCTTTGACCGCGGGTCTGACCATTTGACTTGACCTTTGGTCAAAGGTCATGGTGTGATTATCATGTGACTCGCAGCTATGTATTGTTAGCGACTCAAATTTAGTGCAACCGAATGTTCGAGCATGACAACCAGGAGACGCAGCAGCAACACTGCTACATTAGGAAAGAATCGGTCCCGTGACAATCACGCATTGACCATTGACCTTTGGTCACAGGGGTCTGACCTGGGTGTCTGACCTCTATCAAAAGTCAAAGGTCAAGAGGTCAAGGTCAGACCTCCGCATCACTGCTTGTGGCTAGCTTGAGGCGTGCGAAAGCTTGCACAACAAGCCACAGTCCCGGCTTAGCTTAGCTTGCAGCAACACTACTCAGAATCAACTCTAGATCCCTCTAAATCTTATATTATTGCAAGTTCCTATATATGTCCTTCCCAGTAATATGTGAACCATGAATGCCAACCGCCCAGAAGATAGATAAATAAAAGAGCGGAGAATATGGGTGAAAGACTGGGTTTACTGGATCCTGTGTTGAGACTTGATCAAATCCGCGGCACGCTCTGCAATGATGTACACCAACGCCTGGGGATGACATTCGGGAATGACAGGCTGCGTGATGAAGACATGTTGATCAGATGAGAGAAGGATGGCGGACACCGAGAAACACTCACGAAGATGGACGCATCGACGACCCTCAGTCCGTCCACACCCTTCACCTTCAACTTCGCATCCACAACACCACCCTTCGCACTCATCTTCGCTGTTCCGACAGGATGGTTGATGTTGACACTCCGGAGGCGTGCGAAGTCAGCTTTAGCTGCGTCCGTTTTCGCTGTCGCGAGGTCGCCAAAAGGAGTAGGCTTAAATACTTGCTGCCACAGCGGAGCGGACATGAACGAGACGGCATCGTTTATAGCCTGAACCATTGCGAGGACGTCGAAGTTGGTGCCGAAGAAGTTGGGGTTGATGCGCGGGCTGGCAAAGGGATCTGCGGAGACGATCTTGACGCTTCCACCTACGGACCATTAATTGGTATGAAGAGAGACGACAGATTAGGAGGGACCCTTACGACTGGTGGGCGAGACGACAGCGCTCAAGACCGTGACAAAGTTGCCCTCTGCTGGTTGGGCGACAGATCCAAATTGCGCAAAACCATCCTGGAAAGACGCAAAGTGAGTAACAAACCTTTGATGTTGTTCTCAAGAAAGACTTACAACAAATATGAGCTCTGTATGAGGGGACTTCGAGCCTGAACTAGGATCCTGAATACCCCGCAGTGCAGGAGAGCCCGATGGCACCTTAAAGAATCCAACAGTGTTTCCGGGGCTGTCCACGAATAATCCCTGCCTCTCTGCCTGCCACCGGCCCATAGTCTGCCCAAAGACATCTCCGTTCCTTAAGACGTCGTCCCATGTGCCGTTGGATTGAACCTCGAAGTAGTTCGCGAGCAAAGGATGGTCGGCGAGGTTTTCCCCGACTTCTGGAAGGTCGGCAACGGAGGGTATCCCGAGAGCTCTGAGGGTGTTCTTGTTGCCGACACCGGAGAGCTGGAGGATTTGAGGTGTACCAATAACACCCGCCGCAAGAATGACTTCTTTGGAGGCGAGGACTTGATGTCGGGGACCTATGTAGGGTGTTATTATAGAATGCCAGTAGATTCTTATGAAAAAAAAACTTGCCATTTGAAGACTGCGCTAACTCGACCTTGTTCAATGCCGGTGTGCTATTCGGAGGTCTGGCGGTGTTGATAAGCTTGGTGACGCGCGTGTTAACGAGGACGTCCAGGTTTGAACGATCAAATACTGGGTTAAGGTACGCAGTAGCTCCACTGCTACGCTCGCCTTCACCAACCGTGGACTGCATGTACCCTGGCGCGTTTTTAGTTGATTGACAGGAGACTACCCGTAAGGACCACCTACCAATCCCGAGGAAGTTCCCGCCATTGAAGTCATCATTGAACGCAAAACGTCCACCGAGACGTTTAGCAGATGTCAAAACGATGTCGTCAATGGGGAGTGGGAAACCAGGCACGCTGACTTCAATCGGTCCGTATCCATGATCGCGAGGATCGACATATGAACGAACGTCACGTCCGTCGGCAGGTGGGACCAAACGAGAGCTCTGAGAACGGAGATAATGATGATATGGGTAAGTCAAAGATAGGTAGAGAGATTACCTTCATGTAGTACTTCTCGATGGACCTCCAGTTCCACCCGTCGTCACCACTGATATCTGCCCAACGGTTCCAAATGTCGTCTGAGCCTCGGTGATAGCTGAGCAGATCTATAGACCGAGTTCAATCCAAATTGAGCTACCGGATGTCAAAAGCACAGGTAAATTCACTCACTGATGCTACTGCTCCCACCCAATACAAACCCCCTCGCATATGGAATCGACCGTCCGTTGAAGCCAGCCTGCGGGGTAGTGGTGTAGTTCCAGTCAACGTTTGTCCCTGGGAGGGCAACACCGAGGAACGGAATTTCCAAATTGACATTTCCGACGTTGCTGCGCAACCAATACAACTTAGAACGTCAGTGCAACCCGAGTTTGATTACTTACTTGTCTCCTGCCTCGACAACCAAAACGGACACGTCTCTGTTCTCCGAGAGCCGGTTGGCAAGAACGCTTCCTGCGGTGCCACCTTGTATAACCTCAATCAGTAAGGATCGCAGCTAGGAAAGCCAATGCGAACTCACCACCAACGATGACGAAGTCATACTGCTTCTTCACCTGGTTGATAGAAGTGAGAACTTTAGCGAGTGATGCCAGAGGGAACACTGCGAGGAGGCCGAGAAGGAAGCTAAGGAACGTGGGTTTGATGGACATCGTGCTTTGACCTCAGGTCAACGGGAAATACGAAGACTGAAGAGCCTGTAGAGATGGGGGTTTGAAAGGGAATGTCGAGGGCGCCACCTTGCTTCATCGTCTTATACCTTGCGTTGAAACGGCATGAAACTCAGGAACGTTGTCGTCTGTATCCACGGGAGGGTTCAAGGCGGCTTACTCTTCGGCTTGTTAACCTTTGACTTGGCAATTTGATCCTATGAATTTTGAAGCAGTCTGGCGTGGCCGGTGACGTCCACTGTCGTCCAAGTTATGTTCCTAATTCGGGGAAGAGGGAGCGAAGAGTATCGACCGGTCGCGAGTCAGAGTAGCAACGCTCGAGAAATGCATATCTCGGTGTACCCATGAAAGACGTGCAGACTGGGTGGTTGTTTCATTTCCGAATCAGCGAAGGCTAAACGAAGGCGAATGATGCATAGAGACGCCGGTAGTGCACGTCCAATTCGGGAAGGTCCTGTGGTTGACATCGCGTTGTTATGAAGATGAGCGAGGCACACGCAGGAGTAAAATCAGTATTACACTTAAGCATGTACCGAAGAGATGAAAATGTACTCTCGAGGTGGATTTTTGGTGCCATTCTATCAACATCACTTCTCACCTCTCTGCGTCAGCCTCTAGAGCATCTCGCTGTCAAGTCGACATTGGTTCACACGGACAGGCTGCTCATAGCCTGCGGGCACTGGGAGCTAGAGCAAGATGGTGTTATTATCCGTCTACCGGGGCTTCGTGCAGCCGAGCTTACTTGCTGTCTGTGTATCCAGTCACGTCGTCCCCGACTCGGAACAAGCCTACACGGTCCTTGACAAGTCCTCGATCATCGGGGCAAAACAGAGCGCACCGCGAAGTAGCTGGTATATTGACGTGTACTAAGTGCTATAGTAGAATATTACTTCTTCCACCGATCGAAGTCAACCTGACATTACTACCTGTTATCTATATACACCAGGGGGCAGAAGATGTGACGTTATGTGTTGCCGATGTGGAACTTTGTGAAGGAAAGTCGTGTGGTGCGAGCGAGTTCGGATGCAAGGGAGATCATCGTTGCTGGCGAGATGAGTCGTGACTGATAACGCTGTGTGGACTCCTCAAGGCCGCATGAGTGTATTCATACACCGGACCCATCTCTATCGACGGTGCTTGGAAGTCATGGTACGTCTAAAGCAAAGTTACAACGGCAAGATCAGCAAGAGAAACGAGCATCAAACAAAGCCGCATAGGACTCACATCCTTCCCCTCAATTGGAATGATCTCCACTGGTCCACTGGCAACAGACCCAGGCCCGCCAAGAGGCTTGAATGGGTGATGGCTTGCGAGAGTTGTCGAACCCCGCGGAGAGCGGAAACCAGAGCCGCTACCGCCGCTGTAGGACGTGGAGGTGTTCGTTAGGAGCGTGGAGTTTGGACGGGCATGGTCGGGGTTCCGTCCGCCCGTGATGTGCACGCGGGTGTTGAATACCTGCGTTGAAGGAGGTGGTTGGTTTCCGGTATGAGATAGACGGAAATGAGTGGAAGGGGCTTACCGCTAACAAACTATTTGAATAGAGTTTACTCAACGCGATACTGGGCGCAAGGTGATAGTTGTTCTCCTTGAAAGAGATAAACAGTGCAAGGTCTAGGATAGCGAACGTGGCGCAGATCAAGCCAGTCTCCACCGTAATACGAATAAACCTCGTCAAGAGCGCGGCTGTCCTTTCGAATCCGGTCTTCGCCTTGGAGAGGTAGTACATCATGCTAGCGGCAATAATGATATCGCACGCCGCCGTGCCACCGAGCCATATCTGCAAGAGATCAGTTAAACGATCCACGAGAGCGAAAGCAAAACGAACCGTGGTGGTCTTGTAAGTGGAGATCTGAACTGAACATGCGGTTCAGCATCGCAAATTTACAAAAGAGAATATCAAATAACACACCTTGCGAGAATCTGCCTATCTGATGAGCTCTGGCGCCAGAATAAAGCCCAGTGGAGAACTGTAATAAAGAGAGCTACGCAGAGCGTACACGCGTCGGTACAAATGGGACTTGAGAGGAAAGAGGGCAGGTTTACTCACCACAACCACGACACCAGGGATGTAAAGTTCATCACTCAGTATCCATATCCGCCATGCGTAGAACACCTGTCCGAGGCAGCTGACTGCACACGAGAGATCTCAGTTCAAACGCCCGGCTCTTTCGTCCTTCCCACCCCGCCCACACAGGATTTGATATGGGCGGCGAAGACAACGAGGAACTCACTGATGGAGCCTAGCACCGGCACGCTGAACCACAGCCATCCCACGGCATCCAGTTCCGCCATGTTCCCCCATCCGGACCCAAAGTTGCGAAACGCATCTCGTGTTGAGAGGACGGTCTGGAGGACTTCGATCGTGAAGGTGAACCAGACAATCGATTTTGAGAGTGGTCTGTCCTTGGGAAATGCTAGGTAGTAGATGTCTAGTGAGGTGGTTGCGTGAGTGGGACGCGATGTCGGTGAAAAGCCGAGACTCGGAGACGTACAGCACTGAACGACCAGGACACCGAAGAGGCCCCAGTTGAAGAGATGTCCTAGGAGCTGATAGAAGCTGTTCTGTTGGTAAACGAAAACAGTGATGCACAATCAAGGGACTGACCAGTGGCCCCGTCCTATCATGTCCCCATTCCGATCAGCAAGTGTTCGATGAAGATATGCGATAACCAAACTCACAACTGAGCAATTATAGGCGGAATGGGTGGGAGGTCGACGCCAGGGGTGGCCATAACGAAAGTGAGTGAGTTGGCGAGACAGAACGCGGACTGCAAGGGTCAGAGATGGGTATTATATGGAAGAAGTGGTCGAGGGCGGGTTCTTGTTAGCCATGGAGACTAGAAGCTGATGGGACGCAGTCAGGCGTTACGTGCAAAGACAGCGAGCGCCGTCATGTGTGGATAGAAAGGCATTGCAGCCTCCATTTCTCGAGTCATCTGGTTGTGACCTTGGTTGTCGGGATTCATCAGCGCGAGGGGCGAATGCCAAGACGAAACGTTTGGACTTACCCCACTGAAAGTATGGTAGAGATGACGTGCAGTTGGGTGTCGTGAGGATGGTCAGAACGATTTCGTCCGAGTCGACCTCCCGCGAGTGGTCGTGTTGTTTTTTTAAATTTCCATGCTTCTCGGAGGTGACGGATCGCCGCGTCAGATTGTTTAAGCGAGAGACAAAGCTGAGTGCGTCAAAATCTTCGTGGTCTTGGCAGAGCGCATCGCCCAATCCGAGCTGCGAAGTGTATAGTACATGGTTATGCCTAGTTTGTGAGCGTGCTGAGTACCTACTCGACCTAACCCAGAGCAGGATGAGCAGGATCATTGAGGAGGACGAAGATTCAGTCGGAGAAAGCGGAAGATGATCGATCTCGCCGACGGCGACGTTAATACAGGCCGGGCACAATTCGGAACCTCGTTCTCTCCGCCCACGCCTCCCAGTTCCTCCCAAACTCCCTCCTCAGCACCTCGTCCTCCAATCTGGTCCTCCAAACAAGTATGCTCTCCACCACGGCGACTGTTCCCAGCCACGTCGCCAGAAATATTCGTCCGAATAGCGTGTTCCAGAGTCCTGAGGCGTACGACAAGGAGCCAGGACCGAGTTGCGAGATGAGGAGGCCGTTCATGAAGAGAAATCCAGCGGTGTAGGAAGGGTGGCGCACGAATGCGTATGGTCCCGTTGTGACGAGTTTGTGATTGGGGCGGAGTGTAAGCTCGAATGTGAATAGGTCACCGAGAGTGCGGTAGCACCTAACGCGTAGGATCGTTCCCGCTACGAGAACGACGAATCCGACCAGGTACGTCGGGGTTATCATGATCTCATTCTCGTCGCTCAGTACAGATAGACGGGAGGAGAGGTGGCGGGCGGGTGTTGCGGAGGCAAGCAGCACGACAACCTCAACGACATTTATACCCAGGGTGAGGTACTACGTCGAGCATCAGCTTTCGCTCAACACGACGGTTAGGTGTCACGTACTTTGTAAAACACAGTAATGATTGGCAATACATCCTTCAATCCGAAGCTAAACCTCGTCATGAACTGCCGTCGCTCAGTCGATTTTGCAGGCGGATTGGGCGGTGTCAAGCATAGGGAGGCGCAGTATGCTCCTGCAAGAAGGAATGGTATCTTTAGGAGCGACATGGTAAAGGGCGAGTGGGGAGACTATGACCAATTCTTCCGCGAGTGAGACGAAGTTATAATCGGCATCTAACACCGGTTATCACGCAAAGGTACTAGTTACACGCAACGTCCAGACGTGATGAGATCGGGGGTCAACTCACCGAGGCATCTTGGGAAGTCAGCATTAATAGGAACCAACTGTTTCCGTCATGAGGCGGACACGCACTTGTTGTTCATCCGAAACGCACTTTAGGTTTGAAGAAGGATTTTACGAACCCGTATCGAAGATCCCTTGGGCACCAGTCGCGAAGCTGATGGTGGACGTATTTGCTAAACTTTGAGATCTCGCTGAGCAGACTATACAGACGTTGAACAGAGCGGTATACACCTCACGAATCCATTGTGGTGCACAGTCTCCACACTGCCGCGTCCTAAAATACACCAGGAAGCAGCTTCCACGGCACCTGCTCAGCGTAGTCCTCCCACACCTCCCCAAATACCCTCCGCAGCTCACCGTCCTCCACTTCCATCCTTCGATGCATACTCCTCAGCGCGTGCCCGACCTTCGCGAACCAGAACGCCACTAGCAGCATCAGCAGGACTGCAGTATGCGACCACCCACAGCCTGAGAGGCTAGGGAATACCGCGCGGTGACAACGAGACAACGGAAGAGCCCAGTACTCCCGCAGGAGTGAACCTGGCGCGAACGCGACGACGGAAGCCCCGAGGAGCGTTAGGTATATTCCAGTGTAGCTTGGATGTCGAACGAGGGAGTACGGTCCGGAAGTGACGAGCGTGTGTGAAGGGCGGATGGTAAGTTCAAATGTGAACAGACGTCCGAGCGTTCTGAAGCACCAGAGGCGAAGAGACGCGCCTATAAACACGGAGAGGACGCCGAGGAGGAAGAGAGGGGTGAGGGATGGATGAAGGGCATTGGGAGGTGTGGGATGTACGGAGTCTAGTGGGAATGTGTGGACCGTTGTGTTCGGGGGCGGTTGGATGTCGTAGGAGAAGAGGAGTGGTTCTTCATGATGGTAGTGGGAACGCTGTAGCTGGTAGGCATGATATGTTGCGTATGCGTCGGTCACAACGGCTGTCCAAATCATCATCTAAACGGGCGCATCAGTAAAGCGGGAACTTCGCGCAGGCAGTGCGGCTCGTACCTTGCTACAGAATGTGACCCATCGAACCCCCCGCTCAAATAGCGTGCGTGAATGGAGACATTCTTTCGGTGGTGCGGGAGCGTTAGGAGGTGACAATGATACGTGTGAGGCGACCCCGGTCAGAAGCAGCAGAGTGATTCTGGTGGAGACGACTGGGATGACGAGGGTGTCATTAGAGAGCAGAGTTGCTTGAGACATGATGGTGCAGGTACTTGAAGCTTTGACATGGTATGATTTTGAAGGCTGGATTATATATCGATTGGAAAGCAAGAAGCCGAGGAGGTGGATTAGTCCGGCGAATTCTCGACGTCGGTAACTTTCAAGCCAATCGGTCGATTGGGGCGACAAGCATGTAAAACATCCTGGGCCGCAGGTCCCAAGAACGTCAAATGAAAAACAAAGAGAAAAACGCGTTCACTCACTCGTTAAGCGATGTCCGGTGAGTTGCGTGTAGACGGCAGTTGAGGAGGGGGACCCAACCTGCAGGCAACCCAGATTATAGCACAGCACCTCCACGTCAGTGCCGTATGACTGCATGCCATGGGTACAATTATCTGCAAAGAACGGTAGATCTAGAACAGCTTATCAGAGGAAGGGAAGCTCACAAACCTTCCAGCTCAAAGCGGCCGCCCTTGCAGATCTTCGCAGATTCAGAGGACCTAATGTGATGTCTGAGTTATTCAGTGGTTGCAAATGCGTGAGTGCATCAGCGATAACACACCTTCGTCGGCTCAAATTTTCTCATGAGCAGAGAATAAATAACCGATAGACCATGCTGCGGTGGTCGAGAGAGAGCTTGTTGAAGACCGGTCGTCTGTCATGGTGGAGGTGTTGAATAGATTCTGAGACACATGGTTCGTGGTTCGGTTCGCTCGGCAAATGCTCGGCATACCAAAGCGCCGGTTCGGCTCTTCCCCTCGCCTTACTTCCTCTCGAGTCAGTGCTCCTCGACATCCTGCAAATCCAACACTCTTTTCTACTCATGGATCAGCCATGTTGCGATAATATGAACATATTTACATCAATAGTCTCGTATCGTTCGCCTCAGTATTTCAAGGGCTTTCTCCGGAACAACGTCGTCGACTCTGACTTGAAGAAGAGCACCAGCCATTTCTTCCAGTCACGCTTCTGCCCTCATTAATGGCAGTTGATACGAAATTTGCTCCAGGAGCCATGTCATCCGGTGCGTACTTTTCTGATAGTCTTGCGATTATGCTTTCTACGGACCGGACCTCATACCGTTGCTCATCCAGGCCCTCCTCCCGATGACTGACACAGTAATTATTCGCATCCAGTGGGGTACACACTGTCCGTTGCTGTCAACTGTGTCTTAGATTCGATTCAAATCCATCTGAACACTTGGAGGTCGTCACTCCCACCGAGGACTTAGCCCACACGATCTGTCTTTCAATGCGGTCCACGCAAACAGTCTGTCTTCTGTGGCAAACAGGACTTCGTGTTTCAAGGTGGTTCTCCCTGGATTCACCTTACTGACATTTATGAACATCGGGCATCTGCGACCGGCTCGCGATTTGAGACCGGCGATATAACGCTGCTTCAAATCTTTGGGGTGCCTGCGGAGTTTGCCAGTTTGTGGGTGTCCATAACAGTCCAGTATGTTTTCTGTTCGTTTTAATCCGCGCAATCCATCAAAATCTCACTTTGAATTCACAGACGAGAAGGCTTGCGGATGATACAAGAGTGCCAAATTCTCGAGGTGTGCGTGCATCTACCAGGGTCATGCGTCAGCGCATCTACAAAGTCTGAAATGCAACAGAACCTCCGCACCCCGATTCAAGCATGCCTTCGAATGATGGAATACCAAGGCTCGAATTTCCCGTCACTGCAGGCTGGAAAACTGTTCCTTGACATGTCGTGGAACCGCCACGTCAATTGCCACCGAAAATAACCTCTTAAAGCTCCCATCCCCTGCTCACACAATCTGCCACCACCATGTCTCCCTCGTTCCAAGCCCCTCGCTTCTGGTCGCTTTTCAAATTCAAACGCAAAACCCTGGGTGGCGGACAGTCCCTATGGGTTCAAGGTGGCGCCGAGTTAATGGTGGTCCTCAAACGGTGGCACTGGACGCAAGAGAGAGTGTAACCCCAGGTTATACCCGATCCATACACGGAAATCACTGTTGCAAAGTGGTTATTCCCTTTGTACCTACAGTGATTTCAAGTATAACCTGAGATTATATGATCTCACGCACCCAGTGTGGTGGAGCACGCACAGACGAATCCAGGTCTCGTGGCGAGTCGCTTTTGTTCTGTTCTCACTCCTGTTCTTCTTGTAATTGTGCCGAACAGACTGCCGTTGCGCAAGCGAGGTACGATCCCCATGTTCTCGAACGAAAACATATGCCTTGGCTCGTTCTCAAGCACACGCGCTCTGGGACGACAGTGATGTGGAGGAGTATCGCGTGGTTCTCTACCCCGGCGGACCGAACCACAAGGTTCGAAATTGTCAAGCATGCGGGGAAGTGCCGGTAGAGACCCGTATCCGTCTCCATTGGACTTCGATGATTTGGCTATATCTCAGATAGACCTCTCGGTGAGTTGTAACCACTTAATTATGCACACAGCGCCAGACTCCCGTCCTAAGATCATCATGTAGCAAGGGTCCCAAAAATCGACTGCAGTGGACGTGTGGATGAAACCAAACCTCTCAAGCTCTCCTGCGACATGCTCGTATTGTGTGGTTAGGCTCGGTGTGCTCGTTTCTTTCTTATCATCCGCCACCCGCCAGTGCATTCCAATCCTTGCCCTCTTCATGAGCAATCTGGTATTGACCTCATCAACAACCAGTCATACATCACAATGGAAATTCGGGGGTTCTGTGCTCACCCGCACTATCGTCTCGTTTACTTTGCTTTCGGCCACAAGTCACAGGTTTTCAGGGGTACGTGGTTTGTCAATTTTATCGGGATCTGGTTTTCTTAAGCACGCTGCACAGTGCGAGCTTAGATAGTCGCGTTCATGCTCGCATCAGTCTGCATCATCGGCCTCTCGCCACTCACCGAAGTAACAATCAGCCCGAAAAACAAGCCTTTTGTCACCTATCTTTTGGAGTCAGGAGTCATCTTCCCGTCATTCTCGCCTTCGGGCAGTCTCCTCAACAGTCCGTTCGCGACAGGTGGGACTCTTAACTCTGCCAATATTCCGATTCAGCCGGCGTCATTGTCTACGGCCCAAAGATCCCAAGTCCACCAGACTGACTATTGTATAACATCGCTGTATCCCGCCTTCACAGCCACCATTCCAAGTGAGCCTGCCGCCGCTCAAGTCATCAGAGTTGCTTATCTGTCTGCTTGCTTCTCAGTTCGGCGTGCCAGTGGTTAATCCCGCGTTGCATCAGTAAGCATCTGCGGTTCTCACATACTCCCATCTCGTGTTCACTTACAATTCTATTGACAGTCCTATCCGTCCGACTTGAATGCATACCCTGTACGCCGATTATCCTGATCGTTCCACGATCATGGTCACGATCCCTGAGAACTCATGACCTCTTATGGTGTCGGATGATATCATCGTTGCAAAGTTCACACTGAGTCATCAGTACATATAGGAGCGGGTGGCTCAGATAACCATGACCCCCCCTTTCCTTCAAAGGATACCTACGACGCAAAGAAACCTCCAGGATGGCACCGAAAGTCCTATTCGTCCTCACATCTGCGGACAAGAACCTTCGAGGGGAGCAAACCGTACGTCATTCATAACATCCTTGAAATCGGGTGAGCTTGAACAGGAGATACTGCAGGGCTGGTACTTACCAGAAGCTGCACATCCATATTACGGTTCGTCTGGAGCGCAACGCTGATTGAGTATGGAGAATTTAATGCTCTCACTCTCACGTTTTCGTCTAGTTCTTGAGCCTCACGCAGAGATCGACTTCGCCGCTCCAAAAGGGCCAAACCCGCCAGTTGACGAAGGCAGCGTCAAGGTATGTCGCACTACCAGTTTACCGACAGTCCCAATAACTTGCTAACGCCTTCAAACAACGCAGAGCTTCACGGACCCTCACTCCGTCAAATTCCTCAACGACCCCTCTGTGACCTCTAAGCTCGCCACAACCAAGAAGCTCTCGGACGTCTCCGCCGCGGATTACGACGCGGTTTTCTATGTTGGAGGGCATGGACCAGTGATCGACCTGGCGTTTTGACGACACAAACGCCAAACTGGCTTCAGATGTAAGTCGACACATTGTGCGGGTTATTGGACGGCCGATGTTGATGTTCGAAAAATCAGTTCTATAGGGCGGGAAAGGTGACGGCTGCTGTATGCCATGGTCCTGCGTGAGCCGCGAGTCACAACTTCGAATACTGATTAAGTTGAGCTGACGTTCAGACACTGCTTGAAATATCAGCGCGTTAATCAAAGCTACGACCACGGATGGGAAGTCAATCTTTGCAGGGAACGAAGCCACCGGATTTTCTAACGCCGAGGAGACAACGATCAAAATGGTAGACATGCGTACCAAACCCCATTCCCCAGCTTCTACGTCTAGCTCACTTATTGCTGTGTTGTGTAGGCCGTACCTTTCCTCCATGAAGATAAAACCAAGGAACTTGGCGGATCGTGCGTCAAAGAAAACGAGCAATGGGGAGTACGTGTCACACTCTTCCTGAATCTGCTATTCGCTGGCTGACTCGTCCGACGCAGCCAGATGTCGTCGTGTCGGGACATTTGATCACTGGAGAATTGTAGGCTGTAATGCCTTTCTATCCACACATGACGGCGCTCGCTGTCTTTGCACGTAACGCCTGACTGCGTCCCATCAGCTTCTAGTCTCCATGGCTTACAAGACCACTTCTTCCATATAATACCCACCTTTCAAACCTTCAATCCGCCTTCTGTCTCACCAACTCACTTTGTTATGGCCACCCCCGGCGTCAACCTTCCACCCATTCCGCCTATTATTGCTCAGTTATGAGTTTAGTCGTCGCATATCTTTAGAACGCTAGCTGAGTTTGATTGGGGGACATCATAGGCCGGGGGCTCTGGTGAGTTTTGTTGATCGTAGATCACAGTTTTTGTTCGCCAATAAAAGCCTTTCCACTAGCTCCTTGGACATCTCTTCAACTGGGGCCTTTTTGGTGTCTTGATAGTCCAATTCTGTGCGTCTCCGAGCACCAGCCTCTCACCGAATGTTGTGCCGTTCCGCTCACGCCCGACCAGGCATCTACTACTTAGCACAGACCGCTCTCGAAGTCAATCGTATGGTTCACCTTCACGATCGAAGTTCTCCAGACTGTCATATTAGTTGACTTAAAACGCGTCAGGGTACATGCAACTTAAATTCACTATTGGTGAAGGTGAGCGTAGCAGTGGAGCTACTGCGTACCTTAAACAATCTGGTGTTTGATCGTTCAAACCTAGACGTCCTAGTTGACGTGTCATCAAGCTTATCAACAACGCCCCGCCTCGTGCTAGCACACCGGCGATGAACAGGGTTGAACTTGCGCAGTCTTCACATGGCAAGCCTCTTCAAAAAATTCTACTCCTACTCGTATAACAGCACATGGTTTATAGATCCTCGAATTCGAGTCCTTGCCTCCAAAGAAGTCATTCTCGCTGCGGGCGTCATCGGTACTCCGCAGATCCTTCAGCTCTCAGGCGTAGGAAATAAGAGCCCATCTCTCGGGATCCTTTCCGTCGTTGACCTCCCTGAAGTAGATGAGAACCTCGCGGACCATCCTTGGCTCGCGAACCACTTCAGAATCCAATAGAACGGCACGTGGGATGACATCCCGAGGAATGGCGAGGTCTTTGGTCAGACGATGGGTCGGTGGCAAGCAGAGAGGCAAGGGCTCTTCGCGGATAGCCCTGGAAACACAGTCGGGTTCTTTAAAGTACTGTTGGGCTCTGCTGCGTTTTGGGGTATCCAGGATCCTAGCTCAGGCTCGAAGTCTTCCCATACCGAGCTCATCTTCGTGGTACGCCTTTCTGGGGATAGACATCTAGTTTCGTGCTTACCTCGCGTCTTTCCCAGGACGGTTTCACGCAATTTGGATTTGTCGCTCAGCCAGCAGAGGGCAACTTCGTGACGGTCTTGAGTGCGGTAGTCTCACCCACCAGTCGTAAGTACCCATCCGACATCTTCACAACATCTCGTCACGCACTGACATGGATCCGCAGGTGGAAGTGTCAATATTGCCTCCGTAGACCCCTTTGCCAGCCCGCTCATTGACCCTAACTTCTTTGACACCAACTTCGACATTCTGGCAATGGTTCAAGCTATCAATGACGCCACCTCGTTCATATCCGCTCCGCTCTGGCACCAAGTGATCAAGCCTGCTCCTTTTTGGGACCTCGCGACAGCGAAAACGGACGCAGCTAAAGCTAACTTTGCACGCCTCCGTAGCGTCAGACATCAACCATCCTGTCGAAACGGCGAAGGTGAGTGCAAAGGGCGGCGTTGTGGACGCGAAGTTGAAGGTGCGTCGACGCGTCCATCTTCGTGAGTGCTCCTCAACGTCCACCATACTCTTCTCATCTGATCAACACGTCCTCATCACGCAGCCTGTCATCCCCGAATGTCATCCCCAGGCGTTGATGTACATCATAGCAGAGCGCGCCGCAGACTTGATCAAGTCTGAACATAGGATCTGATCAACCCATATTCTCCTGTTTATCTTTCGGACGGTTAGCATTCATAGTTCACATATTATTGGGTACTAGGAACTTGCAGTACTCTGAATTGTCTTCATGATATCCGAATCACAAGCTGCGTTCAGGTTCACCCCGGATACAAGTACATAGTGCCTCAACAGCAGCGGTTCTGTACGATGACACTACTGCGACCGTGCGTGACAGGAATACTTGGTTGCGCGGAAGCTAGAGGTACGCGGGAGTCTTTTAGTTAAGTTACACAGTATGTAAAATCAGCAATTCGTCATATCAATGAGACTGCAGCAACACGAGGTGAATACACTGCGCTACAACATTTGCAAGATTGATCCCAAGTAGGCGACCCAACTCAAGAAGCACCGGCGCTGATCGCTCTCCCAGCCCCAACCTAGCTGCCATCATTGATTCTGTGTTGACGGAGATCAGTACCATTGCACCAGCGGACGCCGGGCAGGTGATCACTCACTCGAGCCGCCATAGGCCATCATCGGCTTCACAGAAACCAGCACCAGGGTGCTCATAAGCATCACAACTGTCCATCAGACCGAGTGCCCGAGAAGCCTGTTTGATCAGTAAAAAACAATGAATCCATTGACAATTCATACAACGGATAGGAACGAACCATACTGTCCCTGCAGATCTCTATCACGTAGGGGGACGTATTGACTACCAGGAAGTTGCACTTATGCGTGCGATAGCTGTAAGCACTGCTTCCGTTGAGAACGTGGTAACGATCTGGAGGGTTTTCCCGTTATGCAACGCAGCACAGTGTGAGGCATGACTTCGTCACTCCCCAAAGACAAACTCACCGGGATTGGAGGTCATCCACTCTGCAATGCGCTCGCAAGCAGCTCTTTCTGGAGGTGGACTATAGGAGCAACCTGCACTTTTTCCACCTTAATACTTGATGGTCAGTAGGGGTTGCAGGAGACACCGCTGAAGGAACGTTTTGCTTACACAGCTCCTCGCACTCGCACCGTTCAGCTACATTCCCACTTGGACATTTGGCAGGCTGCGGTGTGGAGCCACCGCCGCCACGAGTAGAACCCGACGGTCTTTGATTGTCATGTAGACCCACCGTGTCGCAGGTGTAGTGGGTAAGGTTGATGGGGTAGCCAGGGCCGGTCCCGACAACTTCGCTGTGATGCACGACGGGATTGCGACACACTGAGCCCAACTGCGGCGAGGGATACAGCGCAGAAGCTAAGTAATTCATATCAGCTATGAGCTGATTGATTCGAATGGAATACGACGCACCACCGAGTGGAACCTGTGAGCAAAGTGCAGTGCAAACGGGCGAGACCAGATACGCAATCATCGCTGTAAGCTTCATCTAGTCTATGCGTTAGTGATGGTGGCCGCTGTGGGAGTCATGAATCCGTCGTGGTCAGACAGGTGGCCTTTATAGACAGGCTGTTCAATGGGCCGACACGGTAGTCAGCATGCCAGTGCTGTCGTGTGAGTAACCCCCCTCATGATTGTCCCCTATGGATTCGCACTTGCCGCCAAACTGAACGGCTCTTGGACGAAGAGCAAATTCGATATTGTGCATCCATTTCACGCGTTTTGAGGTTCGCCTTAGAAGGAAGAAATAGAGCCCGTAATTGTGGTATCCCCAGTTGTGCATGGAAGAGGCAGGTCGCAACGCCACCGAACAGCCTGAGTGGCAATTAATGGCACTGAACTGATGTCACGGTCACAAAGTCCGTCGAACCGGAGAAGGGTTAAGACACGCACAAACACTGCTGCAAAAAGAAACCCGCATAAGGCGTACTCAAAAGATGGAGATCCTGTCACTCACCAGCTGAGCAGAAGCCAGAACTTGGAAGCTCACCTTCGAATTGAACGGTTTGACAGTTGATGGGCCTTGAGGCGGGAGGGAGGTCTGAGCGAGTGGTTCAGGTTCCATTTGCGCATCTTGACCCCTCGCTGTTTCAGATGAAAACGGCAAGAAAATGGTTAGATACAATGTACTCGTCGTAACTCCCTCACATACTCACCATTGAAGATTATCTCCCAGTGTCACAGTGTGGAATGAAAGTTCCGATACCGCAGACGTGTTCATGTTGTGAACATCTTTTCAGATTCTACGGCCAGCGACGGAACTCACAATCTGATGGATTGAAAGTCGTTGCGTGAGCTTGAGCTAAGGGAGAATTTGAGGGACTTTATGAACCTGATAGTAACAAACGACCCGCAAAGCAAGACACGTGGCAGTTCACTTTGGGGCAGATTACAACGACATGTTATTGATGCATCAACGTTAACCACAAGGTTAACTACATAGCAATAAAGAAGACATGTTAATCTGAACACAACCATGAACGCTGAGTCACTCAAGAAAACTATCTCTTGATTGCGCTGAACTTTCATTACTAAGAAGACGCGCGCTCGGTTGCATTCGACGAAACGTGGAAGATCCTGTGTCCACAACCGTCAGCCCCATACCAGGCCTCACAAAGGGTGCTTACTGTACGGTCCAGTTGCTGTTATCGGCGACACAGTACCCATGACCGGCGTGCTGTAAGCTTTGGCAGCTCTTCATCAAAGCCGCCGCCCGTGCCATCTGAAAATTACAACTTGAAATCAGTACTCAATGACTCGACATTGGAATCGAGAGAGGCGCACCCATCTGTTTTGGCTCATTCGCAGTGGGAACTGAGCCTTGTTGAAGAATACAATCGAACAATCATGCAGCGAGACCGCTGAACCTGTGCCGACCGTTTGAGCCCAGTCCCAGTCTGTGAAGCTCCAATATGAGATCGGAGCGGATTCGAGAAGGTATATCGAGCAGCACTCGCCCTTGTCTTTATTCTGTTCCACAAGCTCCCAGCACAAGTCCATATCCGGTGCGGGTTCAGAGTCGCAGCTGAATTTGATCCCGCCTGCAAACCGTTTAGGAATGAACGAAGAGCGAAGACAAGCTCCACTCACAGAGCGTATCATATTCGCATGAGGCATCTCCCTGACACAGAATCGGAGAATGCTCACGGGGAGGCTCAAGTTTCGGTGTTTCCAAACTGCTCGTTGTGGTGTTGCAGGTATATTCTGTGAAGATGATGGGTAGGCCACTACGGTTGGATGTGCCGATAACTTTGCTGGAAACTGGAAAGAAAAGAGGGCAGTCTGAATGTGGCGATCCAGGTATGGCGGGAGCTATTGGCTAAAGGTGAGGGAGTTGTTACTGTCATCGAGGTCCAATAATCATAACGAACCGTTGAGAATATCCTGAGATTCGAAGCATAGTCCGCTATAGACGAACAAGACGAGGAAAACAGCCGATGAAATCAGTTTCATAGCTCTTAGGTTATGGGATTGCGATGCGGAGTCGAAGTGGGAGACGGGACCATGAGCGGGGACTATGAAGGATGCTGATGCAGCATTATAAGTGACCGTCTATTGTGGTTGAACTGACAATCAGCATCCTTGCGTTCAAAATAGTCTGTCTAATTGACGAGTACAGATTTGTGACGTACCTAAGAAGGAGCCCCCTCTTCTGAAGAACTGGAGGGTCTTTCGTTCTCTGTTCTGCGTGACTTGACTTAAACACATTCCGCAGGAGCAATATTCACGATACCGCAAATGACGAGATGAAGAACGCCACTCCACAACGGCAAGATATGCTTAAAGAGGGAAAGTTCACTGGAACGTCACCCTCCGAGGTGAAAGGACGGCTTAGCATTTTCCGTATGCTGAGGCGAAATGTTCAATGTGACCATGCGTCTGATGGGAAACGCTGTAAGAGTTCCTTGTTAAGAATGGTGTTGAGAAGAGGAGACCCGGAGTAATTTAAACACGTTTTGTATACATAATTCCTGAGAAAGACGTCTCAAACATGCACAGAAGATCATGATGGAGGAGAAAAACGCACGCATATGTACAACTTATTCCTAGAAGCCACCACATCAAGTATCCGTTCCATCAGAATGGTAAACCTGACCAAGAGCGGATGCCACTATGGAGTAGCCTTGTGCTGATGGCGGGTAGCTTGAGTAAGAGGATATCCTACTGTATCGACTGGAGGTGGGAGACGACGGTGTGTCGATGCAACGCGGGCAGAGGAGTGAGATCGAGGCAGATCAGGTTGCCAGTGGGAACCTAGGATCACCATTTCCTGAATGATAGAATCAAAGTCAAGATCAAGACGTAGTTAGAGAGAACAGTATTACCCACACAATACAACATATGTTCAAGTCAGAAATGAGATGTGTGGATGCAAACTCACAAGTTCATGTGTCAAGTTCAATTCAAGTTGTGGCGTCGATGCAGTCGAGGAGAAGAGGAATTAACTGCGGGTCTGATGCTGTGAGCTATGTCCGAATTGAGTACGCCTGGAATGCAGAATTCTGAATCGTACTCAACTGAAGAATTGCCGACGACGTTGAAATCGCTTTCGACCAGGAAGAACGTAGCCGTCAGTGAACAACCCGGGCCGTCCCAATCAATGAGACGGCGCTAACGGGTTGTTGCTGGGTCGGTTTCTTTTGCAAGTGCGCATGTACCCCGCATGTTGCCTCGGAACGACAGTGAGAGAGGTTGCAGATTGCCAATTCGCGGTGGAACGAGAGGTGGTGGTCGTGCACATATCAGGTTCTTGAAGGATGAAATCAGGATCAAGCCTAGGAGACGAGGCATTCCCGTTGATAGAACCATACAGTATCACGCCGCGCAACGTGAGGTAATCAAGTTCTGTATTGCAAAGTCGGACTCGGAAGTCCAAGGTAATGGAAGGGACAAAATGGCACAAACCGGTGTTGAAGGAGACCGTCGCGCAGATGCAAACGTCCAGTTACTACGACATATTTGGCCCATAGTGTACATTTGCGAGTGGATTGGTGGGGGATCCATATCACATACGAATCCATTTATCAAACCATATGTACGCCGCCTTCTAAAGGTCCATGTCCCCGTTACGATGATGGCGAACCCCAGAAAGACTGGGTTGGAGTACTTAGGTTAAGTCTCGGTCGCAATACCCAGAAATGAGTAGACCGACAGGCATGGCTATGAGAGTCCTGCGCAGTGAGTGTGAAGAAGTACAGTAATTCAAGAATACGAAGAACGATTGACGCACTCGCTATATTTCGCTTTGCTCCTCACACGAAGTTCCAACATCTTCCCTCAGTTCTCTGACTGTATCAGGTCACAAGCCGACCATGGTGGTGATGCTGCCAGTGTGCAAGGGTCTTGAGATAGCGACTTGTGGCGAGCGAGAAGTCAACTGAAGAGAGCAGCGGGGTCGGCGAGAGCGATAGTTCAGCGGGTCGTACTCACGCAAGCTTTGAGTCGTTCCTGGTAAGTCGGTGGGAGTCTCAAAGGAACGAGCTAAAATGAGCATGATGGTTAATACAGAACGACTGTCTTCTGTATCGAGGTCAGCCACGGAGACTACATGATGGTCAGGAGGAAGGCTGGAATCCAATAGCCGCCCAACGTCTCAACCCTTTCTCCTTGCCATCGTCACAACAATTGCGACGATCCTTCGATCAACAGTGTCTTTGACAATTCAAGATAAATCTGTATAGATTCTCCTGTGTACGCGTCTGAAGGAAGGAAGGGAAAATATCCGCACACTGGCATCCTGGTGCGTCCACCCTCCGTAATGTCCACTGGCATTTTTGATTAATCCTCAGACGAATACTGTAATTATGGCTAGAATTACTGGTACGCTGTGGGGGATGTGCCAGAATAAACATCCCTTGGCGCACATGCACTAGGTGCAAGGCCATTGGCGACGTCGACGTTCAAGTTGGGATCGGCATATTTGCGTTGAACTGAACGTGGTCTACTGTCGCTTCCCCACCGAGAACATCCTTGCGAATAAAGATAGGCCTGCAGTACATTCAGGTCAATTGCGAAAATGGGTTTCGTCAAGCACGAGACACGGCTTGCCGGAGATTCGACATCTTTCAAGTGCAATAGGGTCTCCGAGGACATCCTACCACGATATCGCTGGTCATTTCCGTCTAGGGACAACAAAGGCTCGTTGAATGCTGACCGAGTAATCGATAGGTCCATCGGACAACGCAGCATGCAGCAATTTGGCTCAACGTGCTTCAGACAATAGTAAACCACGGTATGTCGTCGCTGAGTGGACCGTGTCAGTTCGGTGAGTTTCAAGATTCAACGAGAAGGTCTCGATCGTATCACTCACACTGGCAGATCACTGTCACAGTCCTATCACTCCCACGTCGTCGTGGCTACTCACCTCCTCAGGCTTCGTGGCGTACTTTTGCGACTGATTTCTGATCTCAGCGCTGATGAACAATACGAGAACCAAGCGACGGCATCGACTACAGGTGAGCCTTGGTATTCAGTTCTTCAACTCACTCACTCACTCGTTTTGTCGAGGCAGTGGCCTTGCTACAGTGCAGATCATGGAGGGCAATGATTCTATGTCACTGCACCCCGCTCGCCTCGAAACTGGTTGAGGAATGGAAACGGTGTACACCTACTTATCCTCTACCTGTTCCCGCCGTGATCGTTTTGCCAAAAGAGTCCGCAGTCAGCTGCTACTTGCGTCCAAACCCAATCAGACACCCGGAGGGTGGAGCACCGTTCGAGGTCGCATCCTTACCATGCATACCCACACACGGTACGGCTTCTTTCACGAAACTCAATCATAGGCACTGATCCCAACCTCGTTCTGTCGTATTTTAGGCTTCGGCGACGCACAAACGGCGTCAACATCAAGATCAGCCGTGGGTAGATCCTCAGCGAAAATCACCGGTTGTGTGGGCGACGGATCACCCCGTCCTCAGATAGATCTGTGAGCTTCACATCCAAATTAGTCGTCTGGAGGTTTGCAGTATCCGCTTTCGATGAGGCACGCCTCTGATCACTGAACGTTCGTATGTAGAAACCTTGCAATGAACCGGCCATAAGCAGCAAACGGGCGAACGGGAACTCGGCCACTCGGACGTCTTGACATTCCCTCCTCCCGGGTTCGGCTCTACCATGCCCATAGCACGGGCGAGGTCTTATAAGCGCGGTTTCCCGTTGATTCTGCTGATTGTGCAGACTTGGAACACCGCCCGCGAGCTGAGGTCCGGAGCCCCCCTTCTCTGAGACCATACAAAGGACCAAAGCGTCTCCTTCCATTCCCTCTCCCGTCCCCTCCTTTCCCCTCCTCCTTCGCCCCCTCTTCATCGTCGAGCCAGGATGTCTGCCCCGCCAGAGCTCCCGCCGATCCCTCCTATTATTGCTCAATTGTGGGTACTGACGTTGACGCCGCTCTAAAGACACCGTAAACGCTGATCACTCTCGCTTGAAAGGACAGGGCCGTTGGTATGTGACGACATCCTCGCTTTCAACGCCCACACATCTCAAGCTTACCAACGCACTCTTTAGCTTTGGGCTACCTCTTCAACTGGGGTCTCTTCGGCGCACTGAGCGTTCAAGTGTGTACGTTTCAACCCCCCATCATCGGGCAAACTCTGAACGTGATTTTCTTGAATAGACATCTACTACCTTGCCTTCCCCAAAGACCGCACGCTGTCGAAATCGATCGTCGCATTCACATATACAATCGAGCTCCTCCAGACCGTCCTCTCCACCCGCGATGCGTTCCGGAATTTTGGAACGGGGTGGGGGACATGATTGAGCTGGACGCCGTGGGTTGGCTGTTGTTCAGTGTACCCGTTCTCGGATCGATCAGGAAGCCGTGTACTGAATCTGCCATCGTGCTCATCGCCGACGGTGGCGATAAGGCAGTTGCTTAGGCCAGATGTTCTATGTATGGCGCATCTGGATACTCAGTAAACAGTACTGGACGTCCATCATCATCATGGTTGTGAGTCGATAATATGTCTGTTCTCAATCGCAGCACTGACGATGCCTCTCAGATTTCTTTGCTACAATTTAGCACCGGCCTTTACTCTGGCGCGAGGGCACATCTTATCGGCGTATTCTCCAAAGGTACGGATATCTCACGTTCTATGTACGAGTGTTTTTATCTCACGGTGCTCTATCAGTCCAAGAAGAAGCATTCAAAACCACCATTGTACGTTCTCACTTCCGCAAACATACGTATACCCGCCGCTCACTTCTACGCCTTCCGCAGCTCTGGCTCGGCGGCACAGCGATCTGCGATATCATCATCGCCGGAAGCATGATCTACTACCTCTCGCGTTCCAAGACTGGGTTCCGCCAAACGTCCGAGCTGATCTCCAAATTCATTCGCGTCACCGTCGAGACGGGTCTCATCTGCGCGACGTTCGCCATTCTGGACTTGGCGCTCTTCCTTGCGTTCAAGGAGAACAATTACCACCTCGCCCCCAGTATCGCTCTCAGCAAGCTGTACTCGAATAGTCTGTTAGCAGTAAGTCGCGGCAGTGTGTTTACGACATTTGTTGGACGAATTCTCACTGGCGTTCTTCAGGTATTCAACGCACGAGTCGGTATCACTGGCGGACGGAACGGCGACACGGTCGCGGTGATGGAGACCAGCTCCAGCACCGCCGGCCGCTCGGGGTCCAGTGGCGGCTTCGGTTCCAGCCTCATTAAACCGTTCAAGTCCAAAGGATTATCCACTGCTCACGGGACGAGTACGGGCGGAATCAGCGTGGAGATCTCTCATGTCAGAGACGAAGAGAGCGGCATCGAAATGACAGACGTGCGTGTTTTTCGCGTGGAGATGAACTTGTGCTCATTTCTTTTTTGCTTTGTGGGCAGGCGAAGTATCGTTCTTCTGCGGAGCTCGTACAAGTTCCGTATAGCCCCGTTAGACATCCGTATAGCGGAACATCCCCTTAACTTTCCTTAAATTATCGGCATATACTAAAACGCAAAGCCCTCCGCCCCCTCTCCATGCTGCGCCGCTGGTTTATCTCAATGTTCCGACTCGTTGATCCTCTTTTTGCTGGCGTACTCTATAGAGGGTCTTCTTGATTTCTTGTTCGCCATCGCACAGAATATCACACGCATTCTGATTTCGTTTCCAACACTGTTGCCTTGTACCCCCTTGTATTCTCGATCTTCTGGAGTCGAATGTACTGCTTGCCAACAGTCGGAGCCGCGGCGATCCGGACTCGGGTACGCCCAAACAGACGCAGTTGATGGGTGACAGACGTAGACGTGGCTATTTTGATACTAGCACTCAACGCCGGACAAGATGAGAAGGGCAGCCACATCAGAGCGCCAGAAACCGCCTCACCCCTCCACCGTAGTCTACCCTCGCGACCAACGCCACAAGGCTCCCGGAAACCATGAAGCTGTCAGTGCTCCTATGAGATTCATTCCATTGACAGGAAACCCAAGTGAACATAATAGGTGAGCAGCGTGAGCTCATGCCCACATCATTCGACTGTCCACTCATCGGGAATCGATGGCGGAGAATTTGCACATGCATGGCTGGTCCTTGGGAAATGGCGTGTTTCCTGTTCTTATTCCGCTGATCTGACGACCGGCGTTTCCTACGCCTTAGCAAGAGAAAGGTACAAAAGAACCCGCCCACGGGAAACATGTCTTTCTTCATTTCGGTCTGAGAACTCGTCCAAGGGGTACAAGCAGACGAGCCCCTTGAGGTCAAAGGATGTTGCCTACCTTGGAACCAGCGCTGTCGCAGACCTCCTCTCGTCAGACCTCAGGTGATATGGAAATGACACATGATTCCCGCAAGAAACCACTAGAATCTCTACCTACCATCCTGTAGAGGATACCTCACCACTTTGCCATCATTGCTTGCGATGCTACTCGCCAGATAAGGAACCTCACTAGAAACCACAGACGGCGGGGCGGTATATCTCTGTCAAGGTAACATCATCGAAAACGACGCGAAGTGCATTAAAATATAACGACCCACGTCTTTCATCTCTATCGGCGAGGTTTGGTCTGACGCCGACGCTGCGGAATGTCTGTCGCTGAACGGATACGGACTAGGAGTGACCGTGTACACCCCCACACCCCCGCTCCGGAATGTGGAGTTTCTTGGGGACCGTACAATGGTGTCCGTGAAGGTGGTTTGCGCGGGGCCTCCTGCGACGGCGCCGTTCGGATCAGGGTCTCGCCCGCCAGTGATATGGATGCGCGTGTTGAAGACCTGAGATTAGCCTGCCGTCAACGATTCTTCATGCTTCGTTGCTCACTAGAGTGGGCGTACCGCTGTTCGAGTACAACTTGCTCAACGCGATACTAGGAGTCAGGTGGAAGTTGTTCTGCTTGTACGCAAGGAACAATGCAAGGTCTAAGATCGCGAAGGTCGCGCATATGAGTCCAGTCTCGACAGTGATCCGGATGAACCTGGTCATGAGTACGGTAGACCTCTCGAACCCGGTTTTGGCTTTGGAAAGGTAGAACAACATGCTGGCTGCGATGATGATGTCACATAGCGCGGTGCCGCCTAGCCAGACCTGCGCATTTAAGGAACGTGAGCGGGGCTGACAAGGCGCATGGATGATACGTACGATGGTAGTTCGATATGTCAAGACTTGCACTGATGAGCCGCCTCTCAGTGACAAGAAGTGGTGTAGAGGTTACGTCTGAGATGTATACGTACCTTTTGAGAATACGCCAATCGTATGAGCACGTGCGCCAGAGTAAATCCCCATGCAAAATTGCAGTAAGGATAACTGCATCGGACGTGGGTAATCAGCGCGGATGCAGATGAAAGTAGAGAATCACTCACAGCAGCGACAGAGCCAGATATCCAATACTGATCACTTAAGATCAATATCCGCCATGCGTAGAACATCTGCCCCACACAGCTTACTGCGGCAGATACACCATTGTCAACGTGGTCTGGTTGACCAGAAGAAAACTATTGCTCACTGATAGAACCAAGCACCGGCACGCTGAACCACAACCATCCCACCGCGTCAAGATCACGCATGTCGCCCCACCCACTCCCGAAATTCCGGAATGCATCTCTCGTTGAAAGGATAGTCTGGAGTGTCTCAAGGATGAACGTGAATAGGACGAGGTGTTTTGACGATGGCCTGTCGCTTGGGAAGGCAATGTAGTAAAGATCTGCGTGAGGGTGAGTTGAGAGATGTACTTAAGAGAGAGCTACGGAATACGAACAAACTTGGACAGTGAGAATACCGAAGAGACCCCAATTGAAGAGATGTCCCAGGAGCTGAACACATCAGTGAGTGGTTGTTGAGAACGGTGCAACCGATAGCACTGACCAACGGACCGGTTCTGTTCAACGGTCAGTGAGTGACTTATTGAATCCGGGTATGGACGACGGATCACTCACAGTTCGGCGATGATTGGAGGGATCGGTGGTAAGACGGGGATGTCCCCAGAGCTCGACATTCTTGAAAATAACGATGTCAGCACTCAAGGAGTGTCGTTGTAAGTAAAGGACGGTGAGTGGGGTGAACAGCAACGAGGTGAGTGCCACCCTGCTGGCCTCGAGCTATATTATGAAAGGGAAGCGAATCATATCGGCTGTAAGATTGATTCTGTTCGGGACAGCGGCGGCAATGTCCAGAGCCAGCCTTGCATTTGATGCACGAGTTGGATCATATCGCCCCTGCGAGGGAACTTATCGCACGAGAGAGGAAGATATGTTTACAAGGATGGTGTGAATCTCGGGGTCAACATTCACGGTCTGTCTCGTCATCAATTAGCCGTAGGTGATGTAGTAGACGCTGGACACCCAAGCATCTTAACCACTGGCACCTTACGAATTCAGAGATTGAGGGACAAGAAGGGGAGCGGGTGACAGGCTGCGAGCTCAACGACGAGATGTAATAGAAATCGCAGAATTTTAGATGAATGACCGACTACATTTCAACTGATCTATCATCCATCGAACCTCGATCCCAGTGGATCCTGTACCCTAGCGTGATGCCTGCCACGTGTATACGGTATAGGGCTTCCGACGTTCCTAGTAGGGACCTGGTTCGGAATATACTCCTCCTCCTCCTCCTCCTCCATCCCTCCTCACAAGACTCAGTTGGCAAAGGCATATCACCGAAGGTGTGATCAACAATCCCGATCTTCCCGGAGAAAATAGTGTAATATAACTTGCAGGAGCTTGCACCGTGACCGTGGGTGAAAGGGTTCGACTCGACTCTCGAGGCACCCGCAAGTGTTGCGCTCAGCCTCGGTATCTCGTACACCTGTGTGCCTTGGGAGTCATAGAATGAAAACATGAGAATTCGAACTGTAACATTATGAATTTTTGTATCACTTGAGAGAGTCGGGATGACAAGTCACTCCATCCCGATATCCATCATCCGAGAGATGAGATGGAAGGAAGTCAGCCTTATGTCGATGATTGTAACTTATACACGCCCAACCTTAGGCTAAATACCTTCACACCGACTCTATTGAATATTCAGGCTGTTTTGAGGGCTGTTTCCGAGGGTGATAACCCTCCCAATGACAGAACATTCCTAATCCGTACATGCACTGCAGAGCGCCTCTGAACTGCAAATCTGTTACCATGGAAACTCACCGAAACCATTCGGACACCAGAAACCTTTGTCCCGGGTCAAATCGCAAGTGAAGCGAGAGAAACCATCCTTGCGTCATCGTGCTTCACGGGCAGGAAACTTGAGAGAAAGGAGAAACAGAACGAGGTTCGTCACTCGACTTGAATACATTCCACTATCATCTGACAACGACAATTCCCAATTTCCCATCCTCGAATAAAGTATGTACTGCAGATATTTGTTATGCCGCGATTTCACCGCCCATATGAGTTCTCCCTATAGAAGCGGCCCTCATTGCCGACGTCCAATGGTCTCGACGTGACCCACCTTGGACCCCACCCACTGACAATTGCAATCAAACACCATCTGCTGGGAACTTGAAACCGGGTGTCGTGCCGCCGCAACGCCGAAGTTGAAGACAGCGTTAACACGTCTTTGGTCTTGAATTCGTAATGATGGCTGTATGCAGTGCCGAGAGGACGGGGAGCACTGGGTATAAGTATCCATCACCAGCTGGCTCTGATCACCACAGACTCTGATTGCACACCGACGTGCCTGTGCTTAACATTCCTTCAGTACGACCCGCCTTAGAGATTCGATACTTAATGCCTAGCATGCGCAACACGTACCTTTCCTTCCTCCTTGCCGTCTTTGCGTTGTTCCCTCTTGGGGTGTTCGGGCGAGTAATCACCTCGCTCAGTCAACTTCAGACTCAGTACGATTTCGTGATCATCGGCGGTGCGCTGTTATTTTCCTTCCTCGATTTTAACAGCCTAACGAGGGTGGCGTGCGTGCATAGGTGGTACCGCGGGGAGTGCAGTCGCCAATAGACTCTCAGAAAATGCAGATGTATCGGTGCTGGTGGTGGAGGCTGGTGACAAGTACGGTTTAATCCTATCGTTCTGTGGTTTCTCAGCTGACGAGCTGAACGTGAACGTAGCAACGTTGGAAATACGAATCTCGAGATCCCCTTCCTCGGCGTTACCCTCCCTGGAACGAGCGTGGACTGGAACTTCACCACGACGGCGCAGTCTGGTCTGAACGGTCGCTCAATTCCCTACACAAGAGGTTTCGTCCTAGGCGGGAGCAGTAGCGTTAGTGAGTTTTTATGTTTAGCTTATAGTGAATGAGATACTGATTCCTTACGGAAGATCTGCTCACATACCATCGTGGATCGGATGACCTGTGGAACCGTTGGGCACAGCTTAGTGGGGATCAAGGCTGGAGCTGGAACTCCGTTGAAAAGTACTATAGAAAGGTGGGTCATATGTGCGTGTGCAACTCAAGCCATACTGATTTACGAACACAGAGTTCTAGGCTGGTACCGCCAGCTGATGGACGAGACGTAACTGGATTAGTAAATCCCAGCGCACATGGTAACGGACCTGTCGAAGTCAGCGTCCCAGGATTCCCTCTTCCTATTGACGACATCGTCTTGAACTCTGCGAAGCAACTCGGAGGTCGGTTCAACTTCAACCAAGACTTCAATGGTGGGAATATAATCGGCATTGGTGAGTTATTGAAGCAGCAGGAATGAGGGAAAGATAGCTGAGTATGCACGATTAGGATACATGCAGTCTGCTATTGGTGAAGGCGAGAGAAGTAGTGGCGCTACCGCATATCTAAACCCCGTGTTCGATCGCAGCAACCTCGACGTGTTGATCAACACACGCGTTACCAAGCTGGTCAACTCGGCCACGTCGGGGACTCCGCACATGAATATCGTAGAGTTGGCCCAGTCATCAGGTGGTCAGTTCATGTCCCTCATAGAACACCATCATTTTCAAACTGACATCCACGTCACGTCACTTACGGTGTCCAGGTCCTCGAGTACGCGTCACGGCAGGAAAGGAGATCGTCCTGTCAGCAGGGGTGATCGGTACCCCTCAGATCCTCCAGCTCTCCGGTATCGGGAACGCGAACGACCTGAACGCGCTTGGGATCCCCGTCATCCTCAACAACGCTGACGTCGGTGCGAATCTCGCCGATCACCCCCTGCTTGCAAACTACTTCCAAGTCCAATCAACTGGTACCTGGGACGACGTACTGCGTGATAGCAATCTGTTTGGGCAGACGATCGGACAGTGGCAGGCAGACAAGACGGGGTTGTTCGTGGACAGTCCGGGGAATACGGTCGGGTTCTTTAAACTGCCGGCGGGATCGCCTGCTCTCAGCGGAATTCAAGATCCTTCCTCAGGACCCAAGTCGGCTCACACTGAACTTATCTTTGTCGTAAGTCTCGTCTCCGATGGCCCGTTGTCAATTTTCACTCAAGTTGACATACAAGGACGCGTTTGCTCCTTTCGGATCAGTCCCGCAACCCGCGACTGGTAACTTCGTAACTGTACTCAGTGCAGTGGTCTCTCCCACAAGTCGTACGCAACACTATAATCCTTGACCATCATCCTTCATACGCTGACACGGAAGTTCTAGGTGGAACCGTCAAGCTCGCCTCTACCGACCCGTTTGCTAAACCTCTCATCAACCCGAACTTCCTCGGCACCAACTTCGATATCAAAGCGATGGTACAGGCCATCCACGACGCACTCGACTTCATGGCGGCTCCCCTCTGGCAACAAGACTTCAAGCCTGTACCGTTTGGCGACCTTGCGAGTGCGACGACTGACGACCTGAAGGCGACGTTCGCGAGGGAGCAGAGCGTTAACGTGAACCATCCCGTGGGGACGGCAAGGATGAGCGCAAATGGAGGTGTGGTGGATGCGAATCTGCTGCTAAAGGGAGTGAGTGGGTTGAGGATTGTTGATGCGTCGATATTTGTAAGTTGCGAACTTTGCGTTTCTTCGGGATGATGCTCAGAAGTGCTCTTACCTTAGCCCGTTATTCCCGAGTGTCATGTCCAAGGCGCGGTGTACATCGTCGCTGAGCGTGCGGCGGACCTGATCAAAACAGCGCACAACCTCTCATAGTTGATCCTTAAGTCAACGTCTAACCATGTTTCAGAGACCCAGTGTAATCTACGAGCTTTGGGTACTATCGAAGCCAATATTTGATTTAGACCCTCCCCCCTCTATTCTCGGATAAGGAAGAGCACGCTGCCTTGTCGGACACCTCGGGCTTCAACCATTCAAGGAATTTGAATGGGGGTTCCTGTGATGTGCAGCCTGCGTTGGAATTATGTTAATTAATCGAGAGAATCCGTCGCAAGTAACAATACTCACTCGAAGAACCAACGGAAGTCATCTGCAATGCAACCACCGACACCACCATGTGCAATTGTGACACAATTCGTGAATGTAGCAGCCGTCAGGCTCGCCTGTAACAAGATGGATTAAATCGTCATGACAAAGAAGGAGTTGTGACGAACCATGTTCTCGAAGCAGTATTCAAGTGTCGTCGAGGCCTCATTGGCAAACACGGCCTCGCAGGAGCCAAAGCTAAACCCGGTCGCCTGACCGGATGGGACTAAGAATGATCCGGCTTGTAGGAAAGGTCAGAACTCCTCTGCAGATTCTCGACTAGCGGAACACTCACCAACTGTGGACAGAGCATCAGAGATAACGTTGCAGTCGCTCTGGGCAGGAGCAGGACCCAAGTTACAGAATGGTAAAGGACCGCCTACACAGTAGGCCATTAGTCTATCTTTCTATCTACGAATTTACACAAATATATAACTCACATAGTGTTGCACACTCGCACTGCTGATCCGACGCACCACCCGCGCAATTTTGGAATTGTCTGGGGACATGATGCAAAGGAGCACTGACGACGGGCCGAGGATCCTCCTCAGTAACTGGCCTTGCAAGAGTACGAAGGTCCACTTCTGCAATGGAGCTTGTGTTGCCGCACGAGTAGTGTGTCATCGTCACAACATTGTCGCTTTCGGACGAGGGTAGGATTAGGTGATCGTGAAGGACCACGGCGTTGGGACAACGAGCCAAGTTCGGCAGGCTACGAGTTGCTGGGGCTGGAAAGAAAAATATCAATGAGTATAGCTAGGCAGATGCGGGAACAACGTACGGCTCGGATTAAGTGCGATAGCATGTGCATGGCATAATGCCGCCCCGACAATCAAGATGGATAAGGCGGATTTGGAGATCGCGTTCATGACTTTGGAAAGTGGTTGAGACCACGTATCAACGCCACTGGAGGATTTAGCTCGCGCTGGAGATAGTGGACCAAGCGTAGAGCCTGAGGCCCCTTTTATAAGCGTAGTTTTTATTCTTCACGCGTTGGGCCTGGAGGTAGTTCTCCGGGAGCTGTTGAAGTTGCTGCAAAACCTCTCAGGCTCCTGGCACATTGGCGGAATGGTATTTCTTGAACTCAATGCAAGGCACATCGATCTATGAGGCTGACATCCGTAATTACCATACATGCCAACAATTCTATAGCTTAAGGGATTGAGCGTACCTGATGTGCGAGCCATGGACTGTGTATCATGACCTGTCGGGTCAACGTATCAGTTAGAAGCTGTTGAAGGCGTCAAACGCATGCAGTGCACTGCAGAAAGAAGACGTACGAGGCGAGACGCGATCACGCGCTGTGGGTCAGAGACCTGCCAAACGAACCGTACAGACTCGGATCCGGGATCCTGAAGCTAAATATACAGCTCATGGTGAACGCTCCGCGAATTTGGATTCTATAGCTGGTATACACCTCAAACTTTCTATTGATCCGATGTCAGTCACAAGTCAAGGAAGAAGATAAAGATATTGATCCCAGTCAGGTATCCGTACTAGACAAGGTTCGCGTTCCAACATGTCTGGGTTGCTCAGATCAGGCCTATAGAAAGGAAGGACACCACGGTGCAAGCGGTACATCTGATCCTGAACTTGTGGCAGGCACATTGAAAGCAATGAGATGTTCTAGCCTTTAGCTGGACATTTCCTGCATAGTCGACATCGCTGAACAATCTTCTTCTGTCGCTAGATGCCAGTATACTGCAGATGAGAAGAGAAAGAACTTGGTGCGCATCAGCCGCTCGTTGGAGCTCCCAGTCTCACCCAACAAGCGGCAAAGTGCGCGTGACTTTCACTCAAGTCTTCAGCGTGATACTAAAAGCTAAGGACTGTTTGTCTTGTGCGCACTCTTCTGCAGTCTTCCGCCTATGGTTCTCAACGCAAGAACGTGAGTTCCTTTTCATGATACATTAAGAACAATATCTGTCTGTGTACTGAATCACAACAGAACGCACGCCAAAAGTCCAAAGTCTGAGTGGAAAGGAAGGGAACGGTGATGTATAGATTACAGAATCTTGTATTGGGCCTTGATCAGGTCAGCAGCACGCTCTGC
The DNA here is from genome assembly GCA_021029105.1 of Cristinia sonorae. NCBI lineage: Eukaryota > Fungi > Basidiomycota > Agaricomycetes > Agaricales > Stephanosporaceae > Cristinia > Cristinia sonorae. The sequence goes on along the minus strand of JAEVFJ010000057.1, from coordinate 69,147 downwards.
AATGACGTAGACCAACGCTTGAGGATGGCATTCGGGAATGACGGGCTTCACGAAAGAACTGTCAGTGTTATGCACGAGCGGCCGAGAAAGAAGAAACGACACTCACGAAAATAGAGGCATCGACAACTCTCAGCCCGTCTACGCCCTTCACCTTTAGTTTCGCGTCTACGACACCGCCCTTGGCACTCATCTTTGCCGTCCCCACGGGATGATTGACGTTAACGCTGCGAAGTCGTGCGAAGTTAGCCTTCGCCGCGTCGGTCTTCGCAGCCGCCAGGTCGCCGAACGGCGCGGGTTTGAAGAGTTGTTGCCAGAGGGGAGCGGCCATGAAAGAAAGAGCGTCGTTGACGGACTGCACCATTGCGAGAATGTCAAAGTTAGTGGCGAAGAAGTTAGGATTAATCAAGGGGCTAGCGAAGGGGTCTGTGGAGGCAATCTTAACGCTTCCACCTGCAGACTTTATGTCAATGCATGGAGAGACAGGAGGTTCGGAGGTCTACTTACGACTGGTGGGCGAGACGACAGCACTCAAGACAGTGACGAAGTTTCCCTCTGCCGGTTGTGCGACGGATCCGAACTGTGCAAAGCCGTCCTGAAAAGATATCAAATAAATACCAAAGAGTGGCATCGATCTGCCGAAAGACTTACGACGAAGATAAGCTCGGTATGAGGAGATTTAGAACCCGAGCTAGGATCTTGGATACCCTTGAGAGCAGGAGATCCCGATGGTACCTTGAAGAATCCAACAGTGTTTCCGGGGCTGTCCACGAACAATCCCTGCCTCTCTGCCTGCCACCGGCCCATAGTCTGCCCAAAGACATCTCCATTCCTCAGGACGTCGTCCCATGTGCCGTTGGATTGAACTTTGAAGTAGTTCGCGAGCAAAGGATGGTCCGCGAGGTTCTCACCGACTTCGGGGAGGTCAACAACAGAGGGGATCCCGAGGGATTTGAGGGCGTTCTTGTTTCCTATACCTGAGAGCTGGAGGATCTGCGGAGTACCGATGACACCTGCGGCGAGAATGACTTCTTTGGTGGCGAGGACCTGAACTCGTGGTCCTATAGGTTATGTATCAGTCCGCTACTCCAAGGGAATACGTTACGCGGGCTCTCACCCTTCGAGGATTGAGCAAGTTCGACTTTATTCAATGCCGGTAATCCTCCGTGAGGAGGGGCTGTGTTGATAAGTTTAGTGACACGGGTGTTCACAAGGACATCCAAGTTGCAGCGGTCGAAGACCGGGTTGAGGTAGGCAGTAGCACCGCTGCTCCGCTCGCCCTTGCCCACGGTCGATTGCATGTACCCTGACATACAATCAATAAGCGGTGGAAGGGAGATATGACATTTACTCACCGATTCCAAGGAAGTTACCACCGTTGAAATCGTCATTAAACGCGAAACGTCCGCCAAGGCGTTTGGCAGAGGTCAAGACAATGTCGTCAATAGGAAGTGGGAAGCCAGGTACGCTGACTTGGATTGGCCCATTTCCGTGATCGCGAGGATCGACGTATGAGCGTACATCACGTCCGTCAGCTGGTGGAACCAAACGAGAACTCTAAGAAGAGGGTGAAATGTCGGCATGTAGGTTAAAACGAGCGACGTGAAATGAGATGTACCTTCATGTAGTACTTCTCGATAGATTTCCAGTTCCACCCTTGGTCACCACTGATATCAGCCCAACGGTTCCATATATCGTCAGAGCCACGGTGATAACTAAGGAGATCTAAACATTTCCGTTCATTGGCCGAAGACGACGAAGCGGCCAAATTCACTCACTGATGCTACTGCTTCCACCTAACACAAAGCCCCTCGCATATGAGATGGAGCGTCCATTGAAACCTGCTTGAGGTGTGGTAGTATAGTTCCAGTCAACGCTCGTTCCGGGAAGGGCGACACCGAGGAATGGGATTTGAAGGTTAACATTGCCAACGTTGCTGCAAAGCAAAGCAAATAAGTAGGGCAGTACAAATTGAAAATACGCGATTACTTACTTGTCTCCTGCCTCAACCACCAGAACCTTGATATTCACATTCTCCGAGAGCCTGTTGGCAAGAACACTTCCGGCAGTACCACCTGCGTCGTTTCTTGTCAGATTGCGTCTTGAAATAGTAAAGGAGCGACGAGACTTACCGCCAACAATGACAAAGTCGTACTGCTTCTTCACCTGGCTGATGCAAGTAAGAACCTTTGCGAGAGAGGCCAGAGGGAAAACCGCGACGAAGCCGAGAAGGAAGGTAAGGAACGTGAGTTTAGCTGCCATCGTGGCAATGATATCAAGAGCAACGACCACGAGAGCAAATTAAGAGGGAAAACGAAGCCCAGCAGGGTAGCTTGGTAGGGCGCGTCAGAGATAGCATTTGGTACATATTGTCGTCTTATAACAAACTTGATTCAGATTGCATTTCAGGAACGGATGGTGGATCCGTGTCACTTCGTCGGCACCCGAGTCTGCGGACGGCTTGATATTCGGCGGCATGACCATTGACTTGGCGTTAGAACCCAGCAAACTGGAGTACAGAATGGATCCAGAGAACTATGCCAGGCGATGCTACGGTTCTGCTTGATGATCCTGAAGGTCGTAGGAGAAGATGAGGGACTCGAGGCAAACCACCGGTGACAGAACGATTTGTCCGTGGCATATCGTTCGTGTTGGGACATCGGGTTCGCTGAGGAGTAGAGGAGTACTCTGCTGACATGGAGGCCAGAACGTGCGTACCTTTTTTGAATCTTTGTGATTCCATTGAGCCACAGACTTATCGGAACTGAGACGAAAGAACAGAACTCTGATGGTAGGGCACGTTTCGCGATATGATGAAGATGGACGCCCAGAGTGCATGTCTATTTTGGGAAAGTAACAGCCAGGTTGGGTTCGGGATGGGCAAATAATATGTACCCTTGCATGATGTGAGGTACTCCAGGAACGACGTGCATTGGTGAATTCTCCGGCGGGAAACACCGTGAAGGATTACATTTTCCTTCCACTTGCCTTTCACCTTGACTTTGGCTGCTCTCCCATTGGTTGAGCCTGCTTTCAGACTGCCCGTGAACTAGTACTCGCTCGAGCGAGATTAAGGGTCTGATCGGTCGCTCCAAGTCAGTGTGAGTCCAAGCTCCAGACTGACTTATACTCCGAGCAACCGATTGGACCCTAAGGCCTAAAGGACTCACTCGCGATACTTAGTTGATGATATGTATCGCCATGTGGAAGTAGAGCACTGCTTACCAAGGTACACCCATTGCCAGTGCATCAAATACATCAAAGCGTTCTTAAATGACTATCGATGAGAAATGATATATTGTATTAAATTCTGATGACATCGTGCAAGCTCACTAACGATTGTTTAGATTTTTGTATAGCTATGCTGAGTACGCTTATTTAAAGTATCGTATCGAGTCTTCCTTTCCAGCTCCTTTTGGTCTCGAGTACATACATCACTTCCTCGGAAACTTGAAGTTCATACGGCCAATGCTTACGTGCGCCTACGGAATTTCTCCGACGCTCGGAAACACATCCGGCTCGGAGTAAATGGGTGAGCAGCGGGCAGCAGGTGCCAGGTGGGGAGGGCAACCAGGGGGGGATATGACCGGCTACTTGTAATCGGGGATAACGGCGATTGATCGATCTTGCCGACGGGTGACAGCCGGCGACGTCAGTACAGGCCGGGCACAAGCCGGTAACGCGTTCTGTCTGCCCACTCATCCCACTCCTGCCCAAACTCCCTTCTCAACACTTCGTCTTCTAGCCCAGTTCGCCAGATAAGCATGCCCTCCACAACGGTGACTGTGCCCAGCCATGCCGCGAGAAATAGTCGTCCGAAGACCATGCTCCAAAGTCCGGAGGTGTGCCACCAGGAGCCAGGGCCGAGTTGCGAGATGAGGAGGCCGTTCATGAAGAGGAATCCAGCGGTGTAGGATGGGTGGCGAGCGAAGGAGTATGGGCCGGATGTGATGAGCTTGTGATTAGGTCGAAGCGTCAGTTCAAATGTGAACAGCTCTCCCAGGGCGCGGTAACATGAAACGCGTAGAATGGTCCCTCCAACGAGGATGGCGAACCCTACGAGATATGTCGGGGTAATTCCGATTCCCTCGCCAACGGTCGAATGGCGGAGAGCCAATGAAGACAGGTCGGGTCGCAGAGTGGACAACGCGGAGGCAAGTATCACTATGACTTCCACGATATTGACACCCAGGGTGAGATACTGTACATCTGTCATCACTCCAAGATGGACTGCAATATTGACGCTTCACGCACCTTGTAGAACACAGTAATTATTGGTAACACGTCCTTTAAGCCTAAAGTGAATTTTGTCGTGAATCTCCGTCGCTCCGTGGATTTTGCAGGAGGATTGGGTGGTGTCAGACATATAGAGGTACAATACGCTCCAGTGAGGAGGAAGAGTATTTTGAGGATCGCCATGGTGGAAGAAAAGCGAAGATTGATAGACTGTTGGGGTTGGGAGGACAATCAGGATTCAGAAGAATATAATTTATGGACGAGGAAGAGACAGTGGCAAGAGGTGTCAGATCCACCGATCTCGTACATGGGGGTTGTATTCCAAATCCGGATGGGTCGACCAAATTTGGTGAAACACGTGGCAAACGGCACAGCGGCATTGTGTGCGATCTTGATTCTTGCCGAAGTCCAGCCGTCACCCACTTGGTCGATCCTTCATCCTCCTTCGTCTCATTGTCGTCGTTGAACTCGCCCATCTTGCGTCGCAAACACACACCCCTGCGTCCCCGCACCTCGTTCTTCCTATAGTAGCGACATACATAACTAACATTTCCTCGTGCAGATTCCATTCAATTGTTGATAGTACTTCGAAAAGCTCCTTCGTACAAACACCATAATTCTTTCGTCTTCGTGTATCCCAATTGTATAATGGTGAGAATGTTTTTATGAGATGGTACAAACACAGCTGACTGTTCTTCAGCGCGCAATATTCATCAGATAACCCCCCCCCCCTGCTGTCCTGTTCCAACCAGCTCCTGGTCTTACAGTTACATATGCCCAGTCAGCTCGCCTGGTCAGACCGACTGTTTGTTGTGCACGACCCTACGACATGTGCGACCCAATTACTTACTATCTCACCTTCGTAGATGTTATTCACTGTCTCTTTACATGCGCCGGGTACGCTCGACAGGGTGAACATGAATGACATCGTCATGTCCTTGCAGCCCTCCCCAGTCAATGGAATGAAGAACTTCCCAGAAATAGTACAAACTGTGCTAGCCACTCAAGGTAACATACTGCTACCTGTGTGGTGGCTTGCACTCGCTCGCATCCGCGATGGCAATGAGTTTATGCACTACAAATTGTCACCTCAGCCTGAGCGTCGCATTGCTTTATATCTTCCGTTCATTGCACGGCGTGGAACGCTGAACTGGACTACAACGTTAACGACCTCAACGCAGCTTTTCCGAGTCCACAACTGGGCTCGGCTTCTCGGGATCCTAAGAATCTTCAAGTTCCGAACGCTATGCCGAAGGCTCGCCGTGACAGGGTGTCAGCGCTCGCTTAAGGAACCCCCATGTACGAGATCGGTGGATCTGACACCTCTTGGACAGTGGCCGCCGTGGGGCCTGCCCGCCTCGCGGTGCGCGCATCAAAGCCAACCTAGTGCCTCATGGGACCTCGACCGGAACATAATCTCTCCCTCTCAATAATTAAGCGATGAAGCATACGACGGTCGTCAGTCGTTGAATGTTGAACGTTGAACTGTTGAACGTTGGACGTTAGGCAGACGAGCCATTCACTCGGTAAAAGTTCGGGAACTGAACATAAGCGCTAGCTAAACGCATCAAGTGATTCAAGTCCAAATATATGCGCCGCCCCTCTGCCTACGACAGGCCAATGCCACCCGGTATGCTTTTCTTCCGGTAACCTTTACCTGGCATTGTGGATAACGAAACGTTGAACCGACAGATCCGAACCCTCTCGCGTGCTCAGGCCCGCAAACAGTTATCCGTTGTCCGATACTTCCAGCCAAATCAAAAGTCCCCATCCTTCGCCTTATACATGGCCTTCGGATTGCAAGCGAAAAACGATACAATTGGTGAGCACTGAGTCTACTACTGACTCGGAATCTTCGCTTCACTCTTTTGTCACTCTTGTCCTCCCGGCATGGTGCCAAACAGGCTGCCACGATACGGAGACGAACGCATGTGACAAGTCCAGATGCATTTCAAATCTCCACTGCAGACAACGTGTATGGGGATCATTGCGTGTGGCGAATCTCTGAGACACAGGCCTGAAACGTCTGCGCTCGGGGAGCGTCCTATCTTTGACAACCGTGCACCCACCTACCACCAGCCTACCACATGCACATTGTGTTCTAGGATGCGGACTCTCTGTTGCGCTGGCATGGTGTTTTACAAGTGCATGACACTGCGTGTGCATTCTCCTTTACCCAGAGAACGGCCTCTCATTCTGCTGGATGTTCTTATGAGCTCGGTCATAATCATCTGGAACTCAACAACGAAAAGGTCATTCAATGGTGAGTCTATTTTAGGAGCTTGCCTTAACTTGGTATATAACTTCCTGAGTACTGGTTTATTGGTTAGTTCAAACGTTCACCTTGGATGGCTTACAGTGTATTTAGCTCAGTTACATTCCATGGCTCGGTCCGGGTCCAAGCACGGTCAAACCCAACTCATATAACGGTGTCGCCGGCTCAACTGTCGTCAATTGGGTCCAGATGATACAGTAGATTTACGTGCGTGACTGGAAAAGCCTGGTGATCATGATTCTTAATCATTCTGGATTGGTGGTACCTTCGTGGTGATTTTGTGGTGGCCCGACCGACGCCACTGTATTTCACAAGAGCTAAATCCGATCATCGTGTTGAAGTTGAAGGCCTCGTTGACCGACACTCCGTGTCATCCGGCGTCCGCTGAGGCACTGAGACCCAAGCAACACGGCGCCCAGAACACGGAATCTTTAGCATCCAGAGCATTGCAGCGAGGAGTTCGAGGTGATGACACCAGCCAGATCCTTGCCAAATTGGAATATTTCTTCGATACTTGGGACTGTACCGGTTGCTACTCTCAGTGTACCCTCGCAAAGGTATGTCTTCGGTCAGAACCGATGTCTTTCAGTATTCCACTTGTTCGTTTAATCCATCTATGTTAGAACAGTGCTACAACTCCCGCTCTCCATGTGATTCACCGGGCTCAAACCTGGGATCTAACATGGTATTATCTAGTCTTTGATGGTTCTGCGTCATCGCGATAACCACGACTCCCATCATTGAACTTATGGTTACGGATCAAAGGTCTAGTATATCCGAAACAAGCCAGTGATTCTGATTCAGTGATTGTACAAATCCATCGGCGCCACGAATGCGCACCGCGATCGTTCCCCAGGTTCTCACTTGGGAAAGGCACAGTGCTGCTCAGCGCTCAGTGCTCGTGGTGAAGCAACGTTCCGCACAATTCTCTCCGAAATCACTCACATCAGATTCGCAGGCACCAATCAGACCGATGTGCGCAATCATTCTGCAGCAAGATAGGCCCACAGCCATCCACCGGATGACCTTTTGATGCCTCATCGCACATACATATTCAGCACGCAAACGCCGGGGATGATGGGCCATAAGGAGTGGCAATTTCGTCCCTTCCTTCCCTGTCTCTTTCCGACCACCTCTCCCGCTACTCATTTCAGTGTTCCCATATTCGTGGAATAAAATGTCAGCGCTGCCTCCAATTCCACCTATCATCGCCCAATTGTAAGTGCCGCCGCCTAGAAATTTAACACGCGCAATTAACCCATCCCAATTACAGGACTGGTCCGTTGGTGAGTGATGATATACAGTGTCATTGGAGGTGTTTTTTCCGACCATAGTACAAGCTCTTGGGTCATTTCTTCAATTGGGGTCTCTTCGGTGCACTCACCGTCCAAACCTGTATGCAGTCCATACTCCTCTGCCCCCCACGTCCCCTAACACCGAGTCTCATTAGATATATATTACATCGCTTTCCCGAATGACCGGAGGCTCTCGAAGTGGATCGTTGGATTCACATACGTCATTGAGCTTCTCCAAACCGTCCTCTCAACTCGCGATGCATTCCGGAATTTCGGGACCGGGTGGGGAAATATGATAGAGCTCGACGAAGTTGGGTGGTTGTGGTTCAGCGTTCCGGTGTTGAGTTCCGTCAGTGCGTTAGCCCTTTCATCCCGTCCTGCCCTGCATGTGACGCTTACCTGTGTTCTCATCCCAGTCAGCTGTTTGAGTCAGATATTCTACGCGTGGCGCATATGGATACTGAGCGAACAGTACTGGATCTCAATCATTGTCACACTTGTGAGTATTTATTCCTGTCGGGGTGTTCACGTCGGCCGACGTTCTCCCCTGGTAGTTGTCACTGGCCCAATTTGGCACGGGCATTTATTCCGGAGCGATGGCCCACATCATTGGCGTCTTCTCCAAAGGTCAGCCTGAGCATCCCTATTTATATCGTCAGGGCCCCTTACTGAACGCGCTCTTGGACAGTCCAAGCGTCGCTCTTCAAAACCACCACCGTATGTTCTCTCCTCACTTTTCTCAGTTCACGTCGCTCAATCCACTCCCGGCATAATACAGGTATGGCTTGGTGGCACAGCGCTGTGTGACATCATCATTGCAGCGAGCATGATGTACTACCTTCACAAGTCCAAGACAGGGTTCAAGCAGACCGGGGCGTTGCTGTCCAAATTCATCCGCGTCACCGTTGAGACAGGACTGATCTGTGCAACATTCGCAATCCTCGACTTGGCGTTCTTCCTCGCATTCAAGAATAACAACTACCATTTGGCTCCGAGTATCGCCCTGAGCAAATTGTACTCCAATAGCTTGATGGCGGTAAGCGTAACCTCCTCGTCCTGTTGTAAGCTCTGATCATGACACCGTCCCCACTCCAGGTGTTCAACGCGCGCGTCCACATTGCCGGCGGACGCAATGGAACCCCAGTTGGAACCTACGCTGAATCCAACCCCAGCTTCTCCGTGTCCGGCAACCGTGCAGCATTCAAGCCTACTCGCTCCGGCGTGTCAGTAGGGAACCCCGGTGGCATCACCGTTGAGATCTCACACACGAGGGAAGGACTTGACGAGCGGAAGCTGGATTCCATCGAGATGAGCGATGTGAGTACTTTCTAAAACTTGTCACCTACTGGGTGCTGATTGGGGATGGTGTCCTTGTGAAGAGGAAGTATGACTCGTTAGCGGACCTCGCGCATCCATATAACAACAGCCCTCACTCAGGCAACCTCCGCCATCATACCTACGCTACGTCGCAAAGCATGGTATAAGGAGATATATCCTTTCATGACATTCTCTCCCAGTTTGCTTGGGTTTACACCACCAATCCTCTGTTTATCATTAACGTACGCAAATCAACTTTCGACATTCGCTTCTGTAAATCCTTTCCATGTAGAACCACTAGCGGACTCTGGCGTTTGTCTTCGGCGTCATTATGTTCGTATATTCTCGCTCGTGCTCTATTCTACGACAGAATTTGTATACTGTTCCGAGATGTCTTAATACGAATGTATTACACTGAACTATGCTGTTCTTCGCGAGCTCTGGCCTCCTTTCTCGTCGATGTGCCCTGTAGGGGATGACATGGTACTGTTTTGGAGTGAATTCTTTGAGCAAGTGTGAAAGTGTCTGACGCGCATAGACGAGTGCATCTGGGTACGTGGTTGATTCATGGGTAAACGAGCACAGTTGGTAGGATAGCCTGGAAGAAATGGGGCGAAGTGCTGGGGCGGATTGAAGGACTGCAGGAGGTGGTGTTTTGCAGGATGGACGGTACCGAGTCTATTAGTCAGTTGACTGAGTCTTTTGTCCGGAGCATGGCAGAATGGGTCGGGGGGGGGGGGGGGGTTATGTCGAAGGTAGGGACATTTCTTGTGCGATTTGTTTAGACTCGGGAGGATTGAGCAATTTCCACAATATGATATTCTGACTCCACCGCGCTGACCCTTCCATCCCTATATAGAGTCACAATACTCTCTACGGAAGAAGCAGCCACTCCACGAGCAACTTCGCGAAATTCGGCGTTCCCAAACCAGTAACAGGGTCCCATCCCGTCGTAGCGGCAAACCCATCGGTCCCGCACCCCGGGTTCGTCCCCGTCGTAATATCATTGAACGCCCTCGCGAACCTCGGAGAGTAGATCTAGCCCAATTAACCCGTCAGGAGCGCCGCATACACGAGAGATTTGAGAATAAACGTACAGTGGGGTTGATGAACCCGATGGGACGTTTGCCGATCACGAGACGGGCGTCGTTGATGGCGGTGAGAATGGCGCCGATGACGGGGGACGACGCGGACGTTCCGAAGACACGGCTGAATTGGCCATTGACCGCGACGACGTAGTTGGCACTGCGAAATTCGCCGTCAAGTTCTCAATTAGTATTTTCTGATACCTAACTTAAGAGTGGTCATCATCGGAGTGACTTTCACGTACCCATTTGCAGAAAGATCGGGGAACGCGCGAGCGGTTCCCGTCGCGTTCCACAAGTCATGCGAGAACGGAGGTGAGAACTTCGTCAGGTACGTCTTCACCGCTGTCTTCTGGTACTCTGGGATCGCAAAATAGTTGCTGAATCCTCCTCCCGAAAAGATGACCTGCATACACGCGCTTTCCGGGTCAGTCACTTTCGCTCCGGGATTCACCTGGGTCGCGCCCTATAGCAATAGATCGAGGCGAAATTAGCTCGTGTTCACTTCCAGACGGCGAGGGGTGACACCGAACGCGCAACAACTCCACTCACGACACTGGTCACGAAGGGGCATCCTCCAGGGAACGAAGGGTTGAAGATCTTTCCGGATCTGGTTTGGGTGCCATCTGGGTTCAAGCACAAGCCACCGTTTCCTGCAACGCCGTTATCTCCGGAGGAGTACAGAACGGTTACACCCATAAGACCGAGCTGAGAAGGGAACGCTCAGAGGTTGTCAGTTGTTGGAAATATTTACACGCACCTTGCCGTACTCGGCGCATTGTCTCGCGGTATAGGCTGGTGTCAAATCAGCCTCGTTGTACCCGTAAGACGTTGAGATCACGTTGGCTGGCTTGACAATACCACATTGCGCTGCACCTGTTGTGGGTGATCAAATCAGCAATAAGGCGAAAATCGCAAAATGGCGTGAGGAAAACCTACCTGTGAAACCTCCCGGAAGAGGATCGGGGTAGATACCATCTTGAGAGGGATCGTCGCCACCTTCAAATGTGCAGAATGTGCCGTCCAATGCGTCGAGAAGGTTGTTGAAAGAAGCACCTGTATGAGAAGTGTTTGGATGAGGGTGCGAGTACGCTGCATGACTATATGAATCGCGTACCTTGAGGAAGGTCTCCAACCTGATAGAGTGTGACTGGTTGGCTTTTCCCGACAAGACTCATACCGAATTGCAAATCCAAGTTGGATTCGCCGTTGAAATCAAAGCCGGTGTCGGTTGTTTGGACCACGCCTGATTGTTGAAGCATCCAGTAGGTTTGTGCGATATGAGGAGAGATAGCGTGGAAACCTACCTCCATCAATCCCGACCAGTGTGGGACGTTCGCCGACTTGGCTCTTGGAGAAGTTTTTGAAGAACAAGTCAAGATCCGATGCCAGGTAAGCTTGAGGTGTGTACTCGACTGAACGAGGCAGGGGTTAAGTAAGATTGATGTAAGATTGAATTCTAAACTTACCAATGCCGTAGCTATTTTTCTTGGGGGCGAGAGGTACATAGACATAGTCGTACAGAGCGCGGATGCAGTTTGGCGTTATGAACTGGTCGCACTGAGATAACTCTTGGAAGATGCTCTGAATACGCCGCGTCAGACTAAGAGCGTCCACGGTGTGCACTAGTATACCTCACCTTGATATTTATTCTCCCCGTGGTCTTCGGGTTAACCACACCAGACCCAGGCTTCCCGATGCTCTTCGCAAAACCAGGACCCGCGGTGCGTTTATTAAAACCCTCGCCAGTATCCCGCTTAAGCTTGACGTCAAAGTGCAATGTCGGCGTGACGAGTTCGACATGTTTGGAGACGTGCTCTGGAAGGTGATAGGCCGACCCGCACGCAATATGCTGCGTACCAGTCTCCTCGTGCTCATACACCGAATACTGTGTCCTCAGGAGTGCCTCGGCCTCTTTCACGGACACTGTCGCCTCGAGCCAGCCACCAGTCTTGCTCAACTTCATTCTAGATGCGTCGACACCCTCTAACGCCAACCACTCGCGGACGGCGTCGACGGATTCCTGAGAAGGGCGGAACGTCTCTGCAATCTTAGCGGGTGTCCAATGCTGGCCATAATTGGGGGAGTCGGGATGGGAGACGTCCAGTAGGTGCTTCTCCAATTGATCCAGGTTCGGCTGAGCGAGTCCGATTCGAAGTGGGAGAGTGCTGGTGGGTGGCGCGCGTCGGACGACGTTCCAGCCGGAAGGAAGGTCTCGGCGGTGTTCATGACGGATGTGAGGGGAGATATTGATAGCAGACACAAAGACAGTAAGGAGGGAGAGGAGGAAGACGGAGCGCATCTTGGTGAGGGGGACGCGTCCGAGGGTTACTGGCGTGATGTTGAGTAATAGTTGCTCTCGAAGGTTTTATAGGTACTTACAAGCATGGTATGACTGGGACAGGTGGGCATGTGGTTGACCGTTCCGCGCGGTGCGTCATGAGGCTTCCTAAATCCACGATATAGATCTGGTTGCTTCGTTGCTTATCTTCTCGTGGTATACTTTCATTGACATATCGAGTGTGGTCCGGAGTGGGAAAGGAGGAGAAGCGAGACGTTCGTGACATCGCATCTAGTGAACGCTATCGGAAAAGTCTGAAGCCAGGAACTTGGAGTGCAATGCACATCTCACGGGTAGTAAGACTGCTGTTCACGAGGATATTCGATGAGCGGTCAATTGATTGGGACGCATGGTAGCGCGTTCACCACGATCAAAACGATGGCAAGGTGTATGGACATCGTGTGAGAGGAAGGAGATGTCGGATTTAGAGGTGCCGATTCTGTAAAGTACGAACGGTTATAAACGATTCCAACAATAGAACTGCCTTAGACATACGATCTGCGAGACATCTTGTCCGTATCTTCGCAATCATTGAGGAAGTATTGGTGCAATATTGATATTGGAGTGTCCTTCATTGACTCGGAAGTCACAAGTTCGAAGTCGCGGACCGTGGGAATCGAGTTTAGGGTCGGTCATTACGTGAAGCATTCTTTGGCGACGATTTGTCTCGTCGACCGGGCTCGTCTTGGATATCCCAGCGCAGACCCAACGACGCCAACAGAACCAACGCTCCATTTGGTGTGCATAGGAGATCGGGAAATATGCCTAAATACCGGAGCTGACCTTGACTGCGTGCATATCTATGGCGCCGACCAGACCCGGGGTTGTCGGGAAGAGGTGGAGTTGTGCACGCACTGTGCGGTCGCTGCTCGCTGGCCCTTCACAGTCAAAATACGCGCCTTCTATGCTGCATCGACCTCCCTGTAGACCCCAGGGAAACCGTCATCTCCGACCTGCGAGTCGATATCACGTTCCCGTGCCTCACGGCGCATCAACGCGAAGCACTCAAAGAGATCCGCCTTCAGAACCCCTGCCTTCCCTCCCTCGACCGGCTCCTCATTGAGTTCCTCCCCGTACACTCCACCAGCGAGATCGGCCATCAAGCAGGTAACGACACCGTGGACGTGAGACAGGCCTTGGAGAGTTACAGAGACCTGTGGCGCAGGGTCATGTCTAACATCACATCGTCGGGGACGAGATGGATGATGTGTACGACGACGACGACAACTTCGAACGAGCACGCTGTGAAGTTGGTGTACGGATGTGAGATAGAGATCGAGAAAAGCACGATTTTATCAAGACGTACTTGGTTGGTTAATAAGACTCGCTCACGTGCATGGTGCAGCAGCTATGAAAGGTGAAGCTGCTTAGTTAGACGTCTCACATCACTCTTCACTGTGGCCAGGGGGGCTGGGGTCCATTTTATAAGTCGCTCTGAGAGGGACTTTTCGATGGGGAACCAAAGGAATGAGACATACAGCAGTACCGTTGATTTCATCACGTGTGGAAGGGGATGCATCACATGAGGATTGCGTTCTCGCTCCTGGGCCTGGAGGAGTCAACTTCAAATTTGAAGTGGTGGCCTGAGAAAGAAGCAATGTGAAGCACGCCGGGCGACACCGATGATGTACTGTATGTCACCAAGGTTGCTCAGTCGACGACCTGGCTGCGAAACCCGAAACATCTCTCCCAACATTTAGGCCCAGCCTAGCATCGTCAACTGTGCACAAATGTAAGTTCTGCCCTGAAACATAGAGGAAACATAAGCCACGGCGTCATAGGGGTTCGCAGCAGCAGACTCACATAAGCACCGACAAAAATAAACACAAGTCTGGCAGCTCGTCGACGCAGAAGGCGCGCTAATAGGACGTGCAAGGTCTGGCGTCGACGATCAGAGTGTGCTGATGAACTGCCAATAGCAGGGTTACGAGACTCTGAATGAACGCAGAAGGTTCGTTTGGGACGAGCCAGTCGAGAGCAGCACTGGTGAATTCGGGGATCCGGGTTATGATTATTTTCAGAGACGCGAGAGGCGGTACATGTCCTGGAATTTGAGATTTGGTTTTCATGAGCTTCGGGGCCGTCGCAGAAACGATTGACCGAGAGCCCTCGGCCAGCCAGAGCGAACTCTCACTAGTGAGGCCTAGTGAGAGTCCATGAGCGCTAAGGACGTTTCAGGTGATTTGTGTTTATTTGTACACCACGTTAACGCCACGTCACGACAAATTGAGACAACCGTCAATTTGACATTTCTCCCTCAACTGCACCCATCCTCCCCGAAACATACTGAAAGTTCTGCGAAATAGCGGAAGAATGAATGGACGAAGGATGAAGCAGGTCGTATCATCTCGCAGCAACACCATGACGATGACGTGCGTGGTTTGTTTGTACACCGCGGCGGGGAGGAACAATGAGGTACTATTGTCCTTCCTCAATTCTCCAACAACGAAAGTTCACACTAATGACATGTCCACAATAACAGACGTGTGTTCCGGAGCAGTGCTAGTATGCTCCGAAGCCGCTGACAATTGTCCCCTCCGTTTGCCGAACCCCGCCTGCGGGTCCTATTGTTGGCTCACAGCCCTATATCTTTCCCCCGACCCAGTACGTTCTCGCTTTTCTCGGGCCCTCTCTCTGTCTCTTTTCTGCGGTTACTGTGTACCCGCCTTTGTCCTTTGCTATAGATATACCCTCCAACTCATACCCTCTGTATCACCCACCTCACCAATGGACGTCACTCACGCTATCCTCTTCCCCCAACCCCCTCCCACCTCCAACAACCTCGACGCACACCAACGCGCTCGCCTCGTTCGCTCCACCCGCAAACTCGGCGCCATCCTCGGCACGACCCCGCACCTCCTCGAGGTTGACGTCGACGCGTACTTCCCCCCTGCCACCCTCACCTATCGCCCCGACACGCCCCAGTCGAGCTACGAGACCAAAAGGGCCCGCAGACACGCTTCCGTATTCTCCATCTTCCCTCCCTCCGCCGACTCAGGCTATGCGAGCTCTATCAGCTCAGAATCAGGGTCTGATTCGAGCTGCGGCTCCTCCTCGCCGTACTCTGCCTCCTCGTCAACCAACACTTCCGTCACCTCCTTCACTCTTAACAACTCCGACGCCGAATCGCGCTCCAGCCTCGACTCCACAGACTCCCTTCCCTCCACCAAATCCTTTTCATCGAAACCGAAACCCAATCGTGCGGTCGGACCACGTCCTCTCGTGCTCCGCCTCAACGCCATCCCTGTCGCACCCTCCGATCCTCGTCTGCCCTCCTCCCCGCTGCCAACACCTACACCGGTTAAGACTGCCTTTGGCTTCATTGACGATGTCGCGCCCGCCGTGTCGTTGCCCTCACAGGCCGAGCTCCGGCGGAGGAAGATCGCCAAACTGACAAGAACTCTCGGTGAGAACGTCCCACCAGAGCTCGTCTTCGCACACCATCCCGCACGATCCATGTCCGTGGACGAACGGCACACACAGACGCAGACACCGACACCCGCGCGCAGACCGCCGTCGCAGATCTGGGTCACGGGCACGCATGGGTGGAGGGGAGAGTGGAATAGGAAGGATATTAGGGATGTGCAGCAGGGGTTGAGGAACCTCCGAGTCCGGTGATGTCCCTCTCTTCAACCCGCCACATTCTCGGCATACATTACCTTTCACCTAATCCACCCACCCCTCCATTATCTTATTTGGGACGACTTGTCGACATCACACAAAAACCCAGTAGTAGCGAGATGGGAAACTCTACCGTATCCAACAGCGACGGCATGGTGTGCTCACTTGGGGATTATGAACGCTTTTCATGCACCATCACGGACACTCTCATGATCCTTCCTTACAGTCGGCTGCGCCGATATATGGGCCTTTTTGCTTGTCTTATTATTATACATGTCCTGTCCTTCACGTCACCACACCCTACCGTCTCCCTCTTTTCTTCCGTGCGCCTGTCGGACACTACTCACTCGTCACTCGAGCTCCCCTAAATCGCAGCTATTTCCGGGTTGTATTATCTGTGCTATCAACGTCCTGTATCGTTATTATATACATGCACTCTCACCTGTAATACTTCATGCATCGCACCTCCGATTACATACCCAGATTGATTCGTGAACGCAAACAAATGCAAGCACATGTGAAATGCCATCAGCGCCAGGCAAAACTCGTCCCTTTGCGTCACTACCTAGTACTGCCTCAGGTGTCCGCTCGATGGAAGACACACTGGTTGCCCGAGATATGTCGGAGTACAAACTGTCAAACGAACTCTTCGATGTCCAGTGAAAGCCGAAAGTCAAATTCCTCGCCATGTCCCTCCGTTTCCATCCGAGCCCAGGACTCTCCAGTGCTGCTCTCGACTCTTGATGAACCTTCTACGTTCGTTCAGGGTCTCGTATGCCTCTCAATCACAGCTCATCAGTAGAACCTGATCATCCTCAACGGCTACTTGTCCGGTCTTGACCTGGCATACGCATAATGCAATCCAAGGGCAACCCCGCTCCAACCACGTGGCTCGGACATGACCATATGCAATACGTGAGTCGCCACTTTAAGACTCTCTCTCGGACGTCGTGACTGACGATGCTGCATCTCCGAATCAGGATACGTTCGAACGTTTAGTCTTTCTGCGGCCGGTTGCAAGGTTGAGCATCATGGCAGAGCAATGGTTATGCTGAATGCCTGGAACTGATCGTTCATTGTCCGCCGCTCATGGGACCTGCCACAAGGTCCTGTACAGCTGGCTTTGAGTCTTCCTGGTCCTGGTAAGCACACCTGGCTTAAATATCATCGAGTGTCCGACTGTCGCTTCATCAGCCGAACAGTCACCTCGTTCGCGAGCGTTTGCGGGCGTAGGTTATGTCGACAACATCGCCGACGCAGAGAACTCGGGTCTGCCTCACCTCCGACCTGCGCCACATGAGTCGTTTCGGGTACATACATGGGGATTCGAACGTGAACCCTCCCTTCTTTCAACTCTCCCCTTTTTCTCAAAGACAACATGTCCGTCCCCTCACTCCAGAAGGCGCTTTTCGTGCAAGAGCGTCGCGGCCCATGGCAAATCTCCTCTGCCGCCGTCCCAAGTCCAGGTCCCAAAGAAGTCCTCATCCGCGTCGAAGCCGCCGGTCTCAATCCCGTGGACTGGAAGATCCAGAAGTACGGTGTCGCGGTGGACGAGTACCCCGCGATATTAGGAACGGATTGTGCCGGCGTCGTGGTGGAAATTGGCGAGGACGTGACGAGGGTCAAGGTTGGAGATTCCGTGTGAGTGTCTTCTGTTCCAGTAACTCTCATGTTATTGAAGATCTGCAGACTGCACCAGGGTCAGTATCTCAATCGCGGTGCGACGTTCCAGCAATATACTGTAGCACATTCAGATCTCATTGCCAAGGTACGCGTAATGTATGTACCCTTCGACGTCTATATTCACCTCGGTCCACAGATTCCACACAACCTTTCTTTCGATCAAGCGGCGTCCGTGCCCGTTGCACTGAGTGCAGCAGCGTTCGGTCTGTACGGGCCAAAAGTAAACCAAGGTGGTGCTGCACTGACTGCTCCGTGGAAGAAAGGCGGGCGTGGACAATACGTTGACCAACCGATCGTCATCTTTGGTGGCGCATCTTCAGTAGGACAATACGGTGCGTCTGAACCGTCCGTAACCCCCTTTGCATATTCCTGACGAATTCTTTTCCTATGCACAGTGATACAGCTCGCGAAGATCTCGGGATTCTCACCGATCATCACCACTGTCTCCCCGCACAGCAACGACCTCGTCACCTCCCTCGGTGCAACGCACCCCATCGACCGCTCCCTCCCACCCTCCTCCATCCATTCCACTATCACCACTATCACCGCTCAGCGACCCGTCATCGCGGCCTTCGACGCAGTCTGCACGCCTGAAACCCAACAAACCGGGTATGACATCCTCGCTCCGTGTGGGACCCTCGTCCTCGTCCTCCACGACGGTGTCAAGAGCAAAGACGAAGGAAGCGGGAAAACAGTCATCTCGACGCTCGCCTCAGTGCATTGTGACACGAACCGCGAGATCGGCGAGGAATTTTATACGCACCTGGAGGGGTTGTTGGAAAGTGGGGATGTGAAGGTACGTTCTTCATAGCAAAATGATTCAAACTCTTCCATCCTTTTTTTGACCTTTCCAAACCCCTTTCTTGCTCGCAGCCGAATCAGGTGGAGAAGGTCGAGGGAGGATTGAGAGGGGTTCCCGAGGCGTTTGAGAGGATGAAGAATAACTTGGTGAGTGGGAGGAAACTGGTGGTAAGACCGCAGGAGACAGCATAACTCGTACTACGACGTACAGAACGATGTATAGTACTGGTCCTCCGGGTCCATTCAAGGACGCGGAGTCGGCCACCTCATCTGGTTGATACGTAGAGGAGACGTTCTCATTGTATATCCACAAATGGAAGGAAGCTGAGTACTGAGCGTTATACTCTCAACCATCCGACTACTGACTGGTACACCATTGAAACACCAAATTTGTCGCAGTAATCAATTAAAAAAAACATCCATCTTTCCAGTCCCGATCCTCTCTCAATGCCCTGAAAGCTCGAGCTGTCTGTTTGCTGCGTGAACTACGTATTCACACGGAATAGTTGGCCAATCGAGAAGGAGTCGCGGCTTATTATAAACTCCTTCATCTTCAAGAGGCCATGCCAAACTTCGAAATACATCGCCAAGTGAGATACCAGCCCAAGATTGATACTGATCGTGCTGAAAACGTGCCAGGCCATTGACACTGAAAGAGAAATCCCTCACATCTGCATAGAAGTGATGCACCAATGGCGTCCTGAAAGAGCACGACGGTGTCCTTTGTCCTTTGGTGTGTAAGTGAACAGACTCGTGAGTCTCGAAGAATGAGCACCAAAGTCAAGTGCGCGACCTTGAGCACCGACAAGGATAATCGTTGGTGTGCTCATACAACAACCATCGTTGCGCGTTTTCCTTCTTGCTCTGTTCGTATTTTCGTATTTAAGGATTGTAAGATAAATGAACGACGACATCTTGATAGCAGCACTGATATACTCTCCAGAGCACGTTCCCCTATCCAAGCCTCCACGTCAAACACCCGACTTTGCGCCAGATTTATACATCGTGCCAGACCTATCAGTCACTGAGGATGTCTCAGCATCGGTCTCGACGTACTTCGTGAGCTCGATGGCCATGGACTTTTGCTCGTAGCTAGGGGCGGAAGGTTGTGAAGGATGATTGGCGAAACGGAGGGCGGAGGGATGGCCGCCTGAGTCTGACCGCTGACTGGTCCCCAAGATTCCGTTTTCAGAGATGAAGGCCACGCGGATGATAATCAGGTTGAACACGATACAGATGATGGGGGAGATCTGGATTAAAGGTCTTCAGCGACTGATTTTAGGGTGGATAAGCTTAGAGTGAAACATACCATGTCGAGGATGACGTAGACTCCAGGGTTGTTCAATAGGAATGTCACGAGAGCGCAAATGATTGCGGCAGAGTAGATGGCACCAGACTCGAGCACAATGCGGACAACGAGGTTGAGGCTGTCATTCTCACCGGTCATATACTGCTGCGACCTGCGCTGCACACGCCAGATCCGGAAGGCAAGGAGGCCTGCGGTTGGATGGGCAGTCAGTGGAACACGTTTCTTACAGCTTGTCAAGAACAGTCGGACAGACCAGTTGCAAGAAGGTTGACACTGAGTGTCGTAGCGTAATACGCAGTCACCCATCGGCCAGTGGTCGTGGCGAAAATATTGCCAGCAGTGAGCACGGCATGTGAGAGGGCCCAATTCACGCCGACACTTACGGCTAGATTCAAATCCAAGTAATCGGTCAACCCCTGAAAAACGACAAGTGTAGAAGAACGCACCGAAAAGACCAATCCACCCCAGTATCGGTAGTGCTACGACTAACCAACTCTGCCACACCAGGTAGCAACGGTAAATCTAGAAGGTGCAAGTCAGTCACAAGTTTAACGGAAACGAGGAGAGGAGCCGTGCTTACCACGACGCCGTCGAGAACAAGCGTTTGGGAGTTGTACAAGACACCTTTTGCGGTGAATGTTGGTTGTGTGACATCTGCGAAGTAGAACTCTGCTCCCATTGGCATATTTGGTCCCTTGGTAATCAACCCTTCGATGAGTCGAATGATATTGACTGCAAATTCCTGAAAATAACAAGACCACGTCAGTCCACGAAGGTACCTCGCCCCAAGTAGTGACATAATCAAGTTCTTACCCCGGTTGACATAATGAAAAGGGCAAATGCAGCGAAGACCAGCCCCCAGTTGGTTTGGCGCTTCTTCCGTTTCCGAGCCAAGAGCCACAGCGACAGGACAAACATTAGGACGGACAAGCCTACACAGCGCATGTCAATTCCCTTCAAGAGAATCATGAAAGAATGCACTCACCGTAGAGCATGCCCTCTAATGTAGTGGAGATCACTGCGGCTTCTGAGAGAGTGAGCGGCATGGCGTCGGAAGAGATAGGAAGGCGATCAAATCCACACTTTCGTGGACGATAAAAGAGTGAAAGGCGGGGGAAATGCCGAGCAGCGAATCTCCATTGACAGGACGCGTCGTCGTCTTATAGAGTGCTGGAAGAGAGGGGTTGTGTATAATTATGAAGTCAGTACATCGGATGGTTACAAAACAAGCTACCCGATGGCTTCGCGCGGTCGCTGCTAATATCTACGAAGCGAGATGTCCTGGCGAAGACCTGTGATGGCGAACATAGACAGCAGTGAGGAGACTCACCCCTGCTCTCCCTTGCTGTACATTCTGAACGCCGGCTCCATTTTTTCATGTCTTGGGGTGGAACAAACAGTCGGGTAGGTCGCCTTAGGACTGGAGCCTATTTTGGCTTTCCGGCGCACTCGCCAAAGATGGAGATGCAGATCTCAGGTTTCCTGACCCATGGCAGATGCCCTTTGGGCCTAAGTCCTGCATCCCCTTCAGGCTGGCTCTTGTTTCGTGGTGAGCTGTAATGAAACATATTTATCATCGTCTGCCTTTCTATGCTGCATCCACAGTGCTGACCTCGGCCTTGCCCCTAGGGCATCGTCTTTTATACGAGAGAGCCGGAAGAAAGCCTGAGTAAAATCGTAGTTGACATGAAATCTCGGAGAACGTATGCCAACAGGGGGTCCAACACCAACTTGTGAATGTTAGCTCCTCCCCTGCGGCCGTCGCATAAGTACCAATGGGGTCCAGCCCTCGCCCAATATTGATCCCTTGTGGTGGATGCTTGATTCCAGGCTGTTATGATTCTCCGACGACCGTCCGTTTCTGCATTGGGTCTGTTCCGCAAATCAAGATCGTCAGTGTGGCAATACTAGTAGGAGGTTCTTGGAAGAAACAAACGCTGCTGAAGCGCCCAAACTGTCACCTTTACCTTTGCAACGTTATAATAATCTCAGGATGCATACACTGGGTCGAAGTATGGACACAGACGCGTCAGTTTCGAAACTTAAACTCGTTCATGGAGCAGTCGCATTCAGAAACACCTATCCCAGACTCGCGCTCTTCAAGTTTGTGTCTCTGGCCTTGGCAGACTCCATGGCCGCCGAGCTTACGCACTCGTTGCCTGACATATTTGAACGAGCGATTATCGCCATCTCCTAAAATACCCGAGGCGAAGAGGCGAGGACATTCGTACTCCTCAAAAGATTCGGACACTAAGATGGACGTTCAGACGTTCGAACTTGGCAAACGGCGCTGCTGTGAAGATCTGTAACATATCCAGTCAGTATATCCACACAACTGACCTGACGTACCACATCACTTCAATGCTTACTGCAGCCATCGAAGTATAAGAATGCTTCCCCTATCCAAAACTTGAATATCATGAAGTCAGGGATCAATCAAGGATATCTCGTAGACGCTCTCACTACCAGTGTCCAACCGACGAGGATGAATTCACACCACGAAGAACTTGCGGAGAACCACGGAGAGTCCAAATCTATCCGGTGGCCATGGAAACAGTACATCATCCTGGGCATATCCCAGATTCCCAATGATATCCTTTGCAGCGCAAAGGTGAACACGAGCGTGAAGGGGATGGTGACGCAGACTATCAAGGAGTAATCGCTACTCAGTACTTCAAAAGGTATTAGAGATATGGATACGCGGCACGAAGAGGCGGAACGTACGGACGAATAGCTTCTCCCCAAGGCTCCAATGACCGACAACATCATCTCCAACCACCCACATACTCTTCCGCCACACCCATATCCGCAAACGCCGCGGCGCTTCTTGGGTGGACGGTATGGAAAGGTCAAGGTCGAACAGGGCAGACATCACCAGAGGCGTGCGACGCCATTTGCCTATGCGAGTCCCTTCGGTGCGCTCTGTCGTGAAGCGTTGTTCGCGTCGCTGTGGAATTCTAGACCACGCATACGACGCAGGAAGGGATGTGGTATGTGGATGCGACTGGTGCGTTCGTTCCGCGGAAGGTCTTATGTATGTAGGTGAAACGGAACGCCTCGGTCTTGGGCAGTATGAGAAAGCGACACAAGTAAACCGTGAAGTCTGCGAGCTTCCCCATGGGTTGGGCGTTCTGCGGAGGGAGAGGAGCGTAAGCAGATGGTTTGAGTATGAATGAGCGAGTGATGTGCTGACCAATGGTGATGCGTGCGGGTTTGTCGTCCCTGCGTCGAGCTGTCGTTCAACGACTTGAAGCGGGATCTTCGATGTTCTCTGTTAGGTTGGTTGCCCATGTGTAGCTAAACCCCTTGGGACTCCAATGGATCCTTCCCGAAACTTCAAATTTCTCGGGATTTGGGACTTGATAGGAACATTCAAAAGGGCATGTGCAGGTGAGCCACCATAGACTCGGAGAGAGCAAAAGTTGACAGTTTATTCCGGTGTAAGATCAGAGCAACACGAGAGCAAATAGAAAATTATACAAGACCTATCCATGAACAGAATGTCTATCCAGTCCCATCAGCAGTCCCATCCGTACACAAACTCTTCGTCCGGTTTTGACGTCTTGATCGTGGTCATCGTAGATTCGACATCTTCTGCTGCAGGTTTGCAGATGGCGGCGTTATAGAGGTCATCAAGGAGGAGAGAGACGACGTTCCGGGAGGCGATGGTCTCGGTCTCCATGGTTGATATGAGCCTAGAGAATACCCAGTGTCAGGTAGAATAGAAAGGAGAACCAGTGGGACGTACGGTTCAAAGGCGTTCACGTAGTACAGTCCCTCATCGAGCTTGATGGGAGGGAAGGCTGTGGTGGGTGGCAATACAGGGTACGCCTCGAACTGAATCATCAAGTCAGCAGCCGCCTCACCCAAAACAAACATCATATCTCAACTCACCAAACGCCGATACACCCACGTCACCTTGCCCTCTCCAAACATCTTCTCCAACCACTCGTCGCCGATTCTCTCCTCCGAGAACACCTTCACCAAATTCTCCTCCACCCCCTCCGCACCGTCCACTCTCCGTACCTTCCCATGGAACGTCAAAGAGTTAAACTCTGGTTTCCGTCCTCCGTTCCTCCTCCCCTCCGCCGTCGTCAGAATCACCCTCGGGGTCTTGGCTTTCTCAGCTGACAAGCCGAAGTACTCTGGGTTGGCGGAGGCGGTGGTCGTGGCAAGGAGCGTGACGTGGAGGTTGACGTAGGGCTGGGGTGGTGGAACGGTAGCGAGAGAGGAGGGGAAGGATATGGATGTGCTGTGGTACGGTGCGGCAAGGATGACGGCGCGGTAGCGCATTGTGCCGGTTTGAGAGGATGTGCTTTCGACTGTCCAGAGGTTGGATGTGTCGCGTTTGACGGATGTGACCTGTCATATGATTAAACAAAGTCAACAGAAAGAGATGGATTGACGTACGGTAGTGTTGAAATAGACGTTGGCCTTGGAGTGCTTGACGAATTGTTCGAAGATCTGGAAATTACCACCTTCCACGCTGGAAGCTCCTGTGGCGGCCAGAGATACAAACCCTCCCAACGCATGAATCCTGTCCACGTCCTTGAATGCGAGCTCAGCCGCAGGTAGATCGATTTGTTCCTGGTGGGACGTACCTGGCCGTAGTTCACGCGTGTTGCAGCCTCAACGAGCTCCCGCGTCCACCTTCTGTCGATTCCCTGCAGGTCCAAGTACTCGGAAACGGACTGGGATACAAAGTGGGGCCAACCAAGTCTGTCTGAGACCTCGGAGACGTTTTTCCACGGCACCGCGCCGTAAGCGGGGCTATAGAGTGTCTTGAAGTCGCTGACCATCCCGTCCACGCTGCAACGGACATCAGCAGTCTCCAGAGAGGAATGCAGACTGGACCTACATCGCCTGGGTGTTCTTCGGTGCCCTGTACCCGTACCTCCACACGACCTTCAGCGAGTTCCACCAACCACCCAGCCATCCGTTAGAGGCGCCCATTGTGAACACGAACTTCTCTCCGTCCCAAATCCCCGTTTCGTCACCGTCATCGTCACCAGTGAACCCAGTGCGCGTGAGGTTGAACTCTTCGGTGGCCCGCCAGAGATTCTTGTTGGCGCGTACGAATATGGACGCACCAAGCTCCATAGGTTTGTACGAGGGGTCGTCGTGCGGGTGCACGACTGTGCTTCCTGTATTTGCAAGAGAACGTCAGAATCGGCTTCCAAAAAATTCTGGGGAACACCGCAAATTGACACTGAGACTTGGCCTGAGGCAATTACTCGCTCTCCGTCAGAAAGCAAGTACCAGATCGAGATTCATGGCAACACAGGGACCAGAGGGCCTGCTCCTAAAGAAAGGAACAGCAAAGTAGGGAGGATAAAGTTCCCATCCCGACATGGATGTGGGTACTGCTGTCAATGTATAATACGCAATCTGCTACTGAAGCCAGGCAGAGCCCCTGCCAGTGTAAATGCAAAAATTCAGGTGCAACGAACTGCAGCGCGGCCGAGAATGATAAAGCGCTGCAACTAGGTCACCATGAGGTGACCTTCCACTGCGCGACAGACGCATGATAACTCCGGTACGAAGATTGGGCATGGCAGTCTATGAATGCACTGGACTGTAGACACATGTGTATGGTTCAAGTCCTGCCGTCCTCGGGCCAGGAGGGGTCTGAGCCCGCTTACTGCCCAGTAAGATTGCTGCAGTGTATACCGAGCTGACACGACAGGAAAATGAATTAGAAAGTAGGCGAATGAGGGACTTACGACCACCAATCAAGGCCGACTTCTCGTATACATCCACCTCAACGTCCAAACCATACCTCGCCTTCGCCTGTGCGATCCAAAACGCAGCACTTGAGCCCGCTGCGCCAGCACCAATGATGGCAATCCTGTCGACAGCGCTTTCTGGGAGGTTGAAGACGGCCTGCGGGTCTGTGGAATGGACAAATGGGAGCCACGACGGGAAGGTGAAGGCGGCTGAGACGGCGAAGAGGGAAGCCAGTGTTAGGAACCGCATGGTGGACGTCGGGTTGATCTTGGGCATGGTGAGCGGGAGAATGCAAGGGGGCGGGATTGGCGACGGCAGAGGCGTCTAGTGCAGGGTCTGGAAGCCGAAGAGCGCGTCTTTTGTCACGCAATCAGCGGCGAGAATGGCGGGGGCGCACGACGAACGCGAGGTCGACGCTGAGCCCGACGATGGAGACTTTGCGAAACAGAGTCGGGAGTCGGGGCCATGCCATCTGGCCGACATACCGGATCGGGAAAGTGCTGGATAAAAGAGGAAGTTGGACGGAGGTACCGGAGGATGCCGCTCAATGCCGACACGGCAGCCCCCACCCGAAATCGTCCCATTCACCGTCAAACGACGACAACGACGACGACACGACATCCATCTCTCATCCCGGCCCGTAGCCTCTGCCATGCCTTCCTCGACGACCCCTAACCACGTCTACTCCGCCGCCGAGTGGAAGCGGCAACCAACGAGCGCAGACGTCCTCTTTGGTTTCAACCTCCCGTACCGTGCACCCCAGAACGCGTTCGGAGCGTACTGCTGGAGATGGAGACTCTGGTTTGAGTCCACGTTTGCACTGTCTATGTTGCAACCATGGGAGAAAGTCCTCATCAGTCAGTTGCATCCCCTTATTGCCAACACGAAATCGACTAAAGGAGCACTGACTCTCCCCGACAGTGTGCATCGTCAACTCCGTTCTCATCCTCCTCTTCATCGGCATCCTCTGCTACCTCCCAAGCCACATCACCGCCATCACAAAACGCGGAATGTACTATCTTCTCGGCACGGAAGGCGCAGACAGAGGGCTCACAGAGACCTTGTCGATGTTCGCGGGAAGTTTGGGTTTGCGTAGTGGCGGGGCTGGCGGCGAACTATAGAGAAAGCTTCGTGAACGAGTGAGTTCATTAATTCATACTCCGTGGTGTCCAGTGAGCCCATCATCCTTGTTCTACCATAGATTGCTGTCCCTCTCGCTCATGCCTAGTTTTTGACGATTGCTGTCATCTCCCTCCGCTCAGCCCGACCCTTCGTACGGACTCTCCCCATCTCATACCCCATACTTACCGCGCTTCTCTTCTAGTATAATACTCTCTTGCTTACCTGTGCTTTTGGGAATATTAGAATAATCATGCATTAACGTTTACCGGAACCATTTCACGGCAGGGATTTTCCCGGCTGAGAACCTCTCTTCTCAAAATTGAACGTGCAGAAATACCAGCCAAAAAGCATGCAGGGTTCGTCATAGAGCGTGGGGTATCTCAAGAAATAAATACCTCCGATATTCATATTGAACAACATCATAACTCAGGTAAAAATCCTCTCTCCCTCTCCCTCTCCAACTTCCCCTCCCTACTCCCCGTCGGGCTATACGCCATCGACACCTTCGAACCTCGATGTTCTCCAAACGTGAGCGACTTCATCACGAACTCACTACTCGAGTCTCCCGCCAGTGGGTGTGCGGCGGCGGAGAACCTCGGGGGAAGAGGCGATCGAGGGAGACTGTGGTTGTTCTCGACGTCGACGCTTATAGACGCGGAGAGCGTCGGGAGCCCGATCCGTTGGGCCGTGAAGCCCATCCGGACGATGATGAGGTTGAACACGATGGAGATGACGGGGGAGATCTGGAGGGAAGGGTCGTGGATGAGCTCTCTGGGGCTGACACAACGAAGGGGGACTTCTTACGAGGTCGAGGATGACGTAGTTCCCTGGTGAGTTGACGAGGAAGGTGACGAGCGCAGCGGTGATCGTCATGGAGTATATCGCTCCGGACTCTAATACTACAATGAGCATAGGGATCAGTCTGTTCCCCGCTGGCGAATAGCTGGAGCTTCGTCTGTTGACTGTCCATATCCTGTACGCCAGAAGAGCTACGGCGAAAGTACCATTCTTAGAAGATATTTATTGCGCAGGGCCAGCAGACTCACATGTGGCCATGAGATTTGTCGCCAACGTCTCGGCGTACGTGATCGTGATCCACAGTCCTGTCTTCTTGGAGAAGATATCGTTGGCAATGTCTGAGGATGCGGTGACGAAGACGTGGTTCATGACGATGGTGCACCCTGTTGAGGTAAAGTCTCATCAGGATCGACATCTTTTAGACAGCCGAGAAGTGAGACTGACCTAGGAGGCCCAGCCATGCTAGACAGGGCGGCACAACGACCCACCACTTCTGCCATACGGTATACGCACGATAAATCTACGAGACGTCAAGGAAGAGAAACGGATCGGCGGCAGTTGGACGTACGACAACAGCGTCCAAGATAAGAGTCTGTGTATTGTACAACCCACTCTTCATCACAAACGTCTGCTCAGACACGTCCGAAAACCACCCCTCAATCCCAGTGGGGTAGTTCGGCCCGTCGTTGATACATCCCTTGACCACACGGACGATATTCACAGCAAACTCCTGCAAGGACCCTCAGTCAGTTGGGACAGGTAAGACGGCCGTTGTGGAGCGTACCATAGTCGCAAGGATGATAAGTGAACACGCCGCGGCGACCATCCCATAATTCAACGGTCTCCTCCTGCGATCTCGCAGGAATATGAACATCGTGAGGAGGAACATCAGCACTGCGACGCCTACAGGTACACCCATCATCAGCCAGGTTAATCTAGGGGCTTCAAAGATGATTTGGGGACACGCACCGTAGAGCATGCCCTCTACCGCCGTCGAGATGATCCCTGCCTGAGAAAGCTGCAACATCGTGGAGTGGATGGATCCAAGTGGTCAACTCGCAGAATTAATGCACCGATGTACCCGGGCAACGCTCGCGCTTGGTACTGAGGCAAACTGCGGGAGGGGGGAGTCGCGCACGGAAGGCAATGATGAGAGATTAAAAGAGTCTATGTCAGAGGGAAGCCGCCCGAGCAAATGTCCATGAGAGCCATTCCCTCAGGACCCATCCCCGGGCACCAAACCAACCTCCACAACTCGGACCACGCACATACTTCTTGTGAGGCATCCAACTCACATCTACGTCCAAAAAGCATGGACGCCTTCGAACGTTCCCAAGGTCATCTAAGATGCTGTCATTAGGAACAAGAAAAAAAGACTAGATGGGGAGGGACTCGGACACGCACCGAGAAAGACAGGCTGACGTGTTTTCGGAATCGTCTGAGGGGGTTGCTTCGCGTGAGAGGTTTAAGTGTCGTATGGGTCTTCCCCGCACCATTATCAAAGTTGAAAGCCATGGTCCGATGGATGGACTCCCTAGTACACCCAAGCCACCGAATAAGCAGAATTGACAGCGTACCGAGCAGAGTAAGTACGGCCGCCTCTTGACATCACAGTCCCGTTGATCCTTCAGCGAGGACATTGGACAGTTGACGGTTCCGGTCAAATCCGTCAATCTTCAAGGGGTCCACCTGTCCCGTGTCACTCTGTGTAATTATCTCATGAGACATGAACGAGCACATCGTTCCATAGCTCTCAGGAGTGACGGGCCAGGATCTTACGAGAGCAATCGTCGACAGGAAGTGAGATGGCGATGGGAATGCGAGAAAATGGTATGCACTCACCTGGTACTCATTGATAAGATGCACTGCTCTCTTCTCGCTGATAGCTCAGTGAACGCAGTACCACCCTCTCCCCATACGAAGACCAACTAGAGACAGTGCTCGGCTGAAGATCAACGTCAAGTCTGGCTGTGCGACAGATTGATTCAAGAGTAGATTGGGACGGTAGTTTGACTGGAACAGTGCTGGTGGTGCACACGCAATGCTTGATAGATGATTTTGTGGAAAATGTTCGTGAATCCATCACCAAGGATTCGGAGCCAGGAATGAGCTGTGCGCTGAGCGCTCACGGTGAGATTGAGCCTGGGTGATATTTGAATCGGAGATTGGGCATCTGAACCACACATCCTCTGCCAGTGACCGCCATCAGAGCGGAGTTTGAGTTCGATAAACAGAGACTCGGATCTGCCTCGAACAGTTCAGGTCCCAATTCCAATTCAAACGACAATGCCTCTACATGTGCAAGCTATGAGAAAGTATCTCGTTATCAAGAATTGCTGACAGTCTCGTCAGTCATCCAACACCCCGACGTGAGCAGCGGTTCGCCACAATGTCTTCGCCTGGCCCAACTGCAATGATTCCGACAAGTACGACGACGGTGTATGTCTATCGTTCACTGTGTTATTTTCGCAATTGAGTGCTGATTAATATGTCGTAGGACTGGCCCTATGGTAAACGATCAGAGTACCAAAGTCTACGATGACGCTGTCCGCGGAGTATTCAATCACAGCTCATAGGGTATCTTGTTAACTGGAGTCTGTTCGGCATTCTGACCGTCCAAGTCTGTGTGTATCCGTTTATGCTTGAGATACTAAACATTTGGAGCTGGCTGGACTATTCTGTAGACCTATACCACATTTCCTTTCCATCCGACAACAGGAGAGTCAAAGGTGGAGTATTTCTGGCGTACACCCTCGAGACAGCCCAAGTCATTCTCTCGACGGTTTGGATGTATAATGCCTACGCAAAGGGCTGGGGTGACTACTCAAAACTGGACTCAGTTGGTTCGCAATGCCAATTTTGGACGGGATGAGTGCGTTACCAATAAACTCATCTTGTAGTTGCCGCATGCAATGACCTGATTTTCTTCCCGGTAGTCGTAGCTTTGAGTCAGGAATTTTACGCTTGGAGGATTTACATGCTAAGTCGCAGCCGCTGGATCCCATGCATCATCATGATGGTGAGTTCTCCGTTACGAGACCATCCCACGCACTCACAACAGCTTTGTGCCACAGATCGTTCTCGTTGATATTGGGTCTAGCTTATACGTTGGCTACCTAGAGCTCCACTACGGCGATCTTTTGCAGCGTAAGTATCTACATGTACTATTCTCCCCACTCTCATATTTCTTCAAGATCTGGGTCGGAGTTGTATGCGTCGGGGAGATCATTATCACCATCAGCATGCTGTTCCACCTCAGCCTTGCAAGAAGAAATTCCCAGGTGATGCAGACTCAGTCACTAGTCACCTACTTGATGCGTCTTTCTGTGGAAACGTCCTTTATCTGCGCAGCAGTTGGAACGGCAGGGTTTATCCTGTCTATTATTTTACCCACAACCGGCTGGTACCTACCTTTTGTTCTCGCGGCGGGTAAATTGGTCACGAATTGCTTCACTGCGGTAAAGTGGGAATCATCCTCACCGTGTCTTCTTTGCTGACTTATGATCATTGATCATCTTATCCAAGACACTTAATTCACGCATTCGTATTGTCGGCGATCGGAATGACGAAGACTCGGATGTCATCACTGCGATGTCGTCTCTGAACGCCGCAACTCCCGCTGTAGACACTGCTCCTCGAGTGGTGTCACGAGTGTATCAGTACTCTTCAACAGTATCTAATACACACTGCCAGACCACCGTGGCCGATTTGGCGTAAGTTCCGATAATCTTCCCCAACGAAGCTGTACCAATAGAAATACTTGTACCGATGACAAATTGATATTTATTGCGGCTGCAGGTCTTTTTCGAGCCTGACTTTTGTTTGTATCTTGGGAGAGTTAATATGGATGGGTTACCATTGCTTCATGGAAACGACCTGATCAAACACGTTCAAAGCAAGCTCGAGCTAAAATAAATATTGAGACCTGTAGGTCTACCACTCCGGAAAAGCGTGTCATCCTTGTGCAGGGGCCATGCTAATCTTCTCTGTATCGTTCCAATTTTTTCGTATGTCACCCCGAAGGGGACATTGTACCTTAGAAGGTACAGGTTGCAGACGACGTGTTGATGTATTTCGTTCAAGTGGCGGGTGGTCGCTTGCAATTGATTGTGTAAGATCGAAAGAACCCGGCCTTTCCCGTTGTGGTGGGAATGCAGAACTTGAACGACTTGGACAAACGCAACTTGAAGCTCTACGTTTAGTTTCAACCATCCCCGGAGCGGCATGCGCATCTGCATGGAAAATAACTCACTACTTTATGTCCACAGGACTCACGGCTCCATTGAGATTCAACTTCATGGGCAATTCATTGCCTGGGTTGAGCTCTGCTGAAGCTTCATCCGAGACAATCCTTGCTCTCAGATCTCAAACTCAGGGAACTGGTGCATAGGTGCAACCTCTACTACTAGCTACTGACAAGTAGACCACTCTAGCCACACCGCACCCATAATCCTACCTCACCCACCACGCTTCATGCTTCATCATCGTTACGAACTGCCCCAGGGACCAGGAAGATAATCCTTGTCCGAGGGTTACTTGAGTCCTCCCTTAGCCTCCCTGTTTCCACCTTGGGGGAGGGAAAGTATCCTTGCGGTGATCGCTCAGGGAGCCAGGTGTTTCATTGCTTTGACCTGGGACCATCACATCATAGGCACCTGAAGATATCGATGTCTATTTATATACTGGTATCTTAAACCTATTCTCTGACTGATTTCTTACCGTCTACTTACTGAATCGATACAGATTGAATGTTTGGCATGCTCGTGTCTCCCTGAAATCTGCGTATTTCCCCCCATTTTTATGTCGTTTTGGTGACAGAACCAGCGACAACCCATCGTAAGGTCAAACTGATTCTGTGCGATCCTTCGCATCACCAATTGTCGTCCTGACATCATTCAGAACAATTCACCAAATCCCGCCTTGGCGGTGGTTCCTCCGGTCGCCATCGGTTCGACGAATGAAAAACATTGATTCCTCGAGCCTTGTAAGGTTAGTTCGAAGCCAGGAAGGTTTGGGGTGCGAAACGGTTATCTCAAGCATTGACAAGGCACGAGGAGAGTAGGGCCGGCCGTTGCGAGGGCGGTATAGGTTGGTCCACCCCTACTTCTGGCACCGTTGGTCACACTGCTGATACTCAGCCTGATAGAGGCCTTAAACTTTTGAAGACGGCGACGGGCACGACTGACTTTCCTCCAGCCTCAAGTCCAAGCGTTCAAGGCCCAAAGGTCACGATCCATGTTCATCTTTGCTTGATATTTTCTCTTCAATCCACACCCCACGAAGCACGAAACCCTGCGACACCAATGGCATCGAATGTACCACCTACGACGGCGGTGTTTATCTTCTAAGCTCTGCAGAGCGTAGGCCAGGACCGCGGGACTATTCGCCTTTGGGTTCGCGATCTGGCCTGTGCAAGCCGTTATCTTACGGTATTGCTTGCATGCTGCCACTCAAATGGAGATGCACGCAATGTGCACATGTTTTCCTTCGACTCAACTGCGGCGTGGTGTTGGGCTAATTCTCCCATCTGGCATCACCGTTCATTCCCGGGGCATCTGAGCATGCGCAAATACATATATATATATACGTGGGTAGGTTGTGGCTCAGAAGAACCCAACAGCTGGTGTATTTTGCCCCGCTCCTCCCAGCGGCGGACTCAGCCCCCAACCAGTTACAAAACCCTTCAGTCTCGTTCGGTCAAGTATTACAATGCATAGCGCGGTGCGTCCCTGCGTGTATTCTCCGATCTAATTACTCACTAAAACAGCCCACAAGGACTAGGTCCTTGTCTTGAGGATAGAAATACATCGCAAGTGAGCAGTATTGCCGTACTGTTCGGATCCAGGAGCCCAAGATGTTCACATTGGACCATCTTGCTGTTCCTGCCGAGCGTTTGGATTCCGGTGAACAACGGCTTTATTCAACAGCTCCGATAGGTTCCTCTAGAAGCGCTTTCGAAGGGAAAGGATCTGAATAGTTTCGATCTGATTCCCTGTCGCATGGTGACCAACCCCTGGTCCAAGATGTTTACACATATTTGTTTTCCTTTGTGGCGATCAGTCAGCTTACCCGCCTCAGCCCGAATAATCGCGAAAATAATAGTTTTTGTTTTCGTTTATAGGCTGTGTGGACTCGGATGGGAGTGCAATTCCCTCTTTGTTATTGAAATCCACCATCCCTACGAAACGCCTTCGTTTCTTCCTCAACGTCATGCGCGACGGCGGTCATTCCTCGAGTGCTGCATGGATGGTCCATGCTTGATGATTTAATTATGGCTCGATCTAAGGTAATTTACAGAAATATCTTGAGAGATTGTCAGTGATGCCAGCCCATTGCCCACCCATCTCGTCCCGTACCATTCCCCCGACTTGCCGTGCCGACTGAATTTCCAAGTTTGTTATGTCTCTCAAGCTTCCGGCAGATATTTCACTCTACATCTTATTATTTCTACCGATACGTGACATCTGTACGGTCCATCTCCTGTCTCGCCGACACCGGAAACTCCTCAAGTCGATCGAGGAAGCAATATTCCACCAACTCGCGGTGTCCCACCGCTTCGTTCCGTCCGGGACTTCCTTGGATGATGCCTTCGCGCAGAATTCGCTGGGAGATGGTGATGGATGGCCAAAAACTTGGAGGAATTTATGTACGTCTTGTTCCATCATATCTGACGGGATCGTCTGCTGACTTTTGCCTAGTTATTCAGCAATTCCTACTTCAGAGATGTTGGAAAGGTCGCGGATCATTAAGCATTGTCCTCTGTGGCCTGCGCGCCCCAGACTACAACGATTTTCTGCTCTCCCACTTCCAAATTGACGAGGACGAGAAGACCATTATCGCAGCAGCAAATAATCGGCGCTTTTATGTTTACGATATGAACGATCTCCAGTTGTTGTGGACTCTCCCTACACGTACATTGGTATGCCCCATTCCAGATGAATGGTATACCTACAACTAAACCTGCACATCCAGGGTATTAGTATGTACCCCCTATTTTCTGCCGGATTCCTCGTGTTATGCACCGGAGTCCAAGGATCTCTGGAGGTTTGGAGACGTTCGACCGATGCTTTGGCTGGCAGTTCTGTGAACGAGCATTCTGTCGTCACACCTATTTCTGCGCCATCTCCCATGGCCGCAACTGAAGCCCAGCTTGCGTTGCAACCTCCCGGCACAGTGAAAGCTCTTCGCGGCCACTTCACTCCCCACGCGTGTATCTCGTCTCCGAACGGGAGAGCATCTCTTATTCGGCTATATCGGTTGCATTGTCCGTTGCTCGCCGTGGTACAACACGATGACCCGTCGTCCATGTTTTGCTACGATATAGCCCGTGGCATTCAGCTCCGAACCATTACGTTGAACGACATCTCCGAGATCGGTCCAAAATCTATTCCAAAATTCACACTTCCGGCAAATCCAGCTTTGATGGATCTTCATCTCTCCCAAGATCACATCGCCTGGTGCTTCGATTCGGTCATCATCTTACTCTCCGTCCCGGATTTGCTCAAAGATAAGCTTACTGTAATGGTCATTTCCGAATACAGAGAACATTCAGCTCTAGGGCAGGCTGCCTTCCGCCTTCGGTCTGCAGCTACGACCGTCGGCGATCCTGTGGAACTGAATTGGAAACGCAGCACCGTCACGGCGGACCTGGAATCTATTACTTTGCCAGGATGGTCTGCTATGGAGCGCATCCAGATCGTGCATCCCCATTCGATATCCCAGTCTACTAGTACGGACCAGCAACGGA
Source organism: Cristinia sonorae (assembly GCA_021029105.1). Classification (NCBI taxonomy): domain Eukaryota; kingdom Fungi; phylum Basidiomycota; class Agaricomycetes; order Agaricales; family Stephanosporaceae; genus Cristinia; species Cristinia sonorae. The sequence continues at coordinate 33,793 of JAEVFJ010000057.1, read as the reverse complement.
CGGACCTAGAGACTACAGCACGACCGTCTGCGTCTTTCGTGTCCGGTACGTCCGTAGTTCTCACATCGTCTGTTCAAATACTGATCCCGTCTTCCCAGCTCAAATTTCCCCGGATGGCCGGCATCTCGCATGCACCTCTGCTTTTGGTCTGCTCACGTTCTACCCTGACTTTGAACGGATCCCGCAAGGGCTCGTCAGTGCGCACGAGGCCGCCCAGCATGTCTTTTTCCGTGAGCCTATCAGGGACGTCAGATGGGGACACGCCTCACGCAGATTGGTCGTGACCACGGTGCGTGATGGAACTCTATCTGTGTAGTCAATTGAATTGAATAGGATATCACTTTCCTTCAGGCTTTCGGAAAGCTCTTCGTTCTCGAGCTAGATCCATCCTACCATGATCCTCAAACCCAATCTCATGCCGAGAGCGAGCTTGAAGTGAAGGATTTCGTGATTCACCGGCTACCGCACCTGGAGATGGAGAATCAAGCGACGGGATCCATGGCTATAACCAAAACGCGCATTTGGATTCGATGTGATCAGAGGGGTCTACGGAGGAGGGCGGGCAGGCCTTTTGAACCGACCTCTCTTGGCGAAGAGGAGTTCGTGTTTCCGTTTGGTGCGTCTGCCTCGCTCTTGCTCACTGAGAAGAATTCACGAGTGCCTTTTCATAGCTGATCCTGATTTCTTGATGGGTTTGTGTTATATCGACTTTACCCCGTCGTCTATTCAGTCTTGAACTTCACAAGGGGGGCAGCATTCAAACTAATTCTCACATATATTCACATCGGGGTCTCTTCATGTTTTCGGGTTCATCTCATGATTATCTCGCCCTTCTTCCTGCTCTGTCATCGGGGTTATTGTACGCTCTCTATTAGTCGCAGCATATACGAATCTATAAGTACTGGAACCTCGTCGCAACTGGTGCAAAATAACCTTGTGACTATCTGTGAGTGAATCGTTCTCAAAGTCCCTAGCCTTTGCCGAAATGGCGCCCCCTCATCCACGACTTGCACAGAATACAACGACACGCCGTGATCAACTTGTACATTCCAGGTACAATGTCTCCTCCCGATTCGCTTGAGAAGATGCAAGCCCTGCACTGAGTTGACTGTTCTCTGCGTCATGGAACGTCTGCACCCCTCCCGCTGTCTGGTCCATTAAGTCGAAGGAGAACAAGCAATGATCGATTGTGTCGGTGATAGATATCAACATGAGACCAATTGTCCGAGGGGAAGATGAAGATGAAGCAAGAACAGTATCCAAGTAAAGAAACAACAAAACCAAAGTCCAGGAATGCAAGACCCAAACGTTTATGAACTCTTTATGCCTAAAGACCATCTAGTGCATGTCACTGTAGGGAGTCTGATACCCGCCATAGGGCTTATGCTCCGAGTATGGCTGGTGGTCGGACAACTGTCCTGGCGCACTAGCCGGGTCACTCAACGCCTTGTATCCTTTACCCTGCTTCACAGCACCACCGTTCTTCAGTAACCTGGCTATCATGAAGACCAAAACCACGAGGAGGAGGACTGCGGCACCGGCGAGACCGAGAATGATGTAGGTGAAGCGTTTGAGGTCGGAAACTTCAGCAACAAGGTCAGAGTCTCCATCCCCTGCACTGAGACGCGAGGCAGCGTCAGTGGGGAGGGCACCTTTTGTGCCGGCGGATACGGAGGTGCTCGTAGCTGCGGCGGCTTTGGAATGAGATTGAACGAAGGCGTCCACCTGTTTCGCCAGGAGAGTGTCGAATTCGGCATTGGCGGTCTCCAAGTCAGTGATCTGTATTAGTGATAATAATGAGACCAGTCTGTATTAGCGACGTAGTCGTTTACGCACGCTAAGGATCTGCATATAGGGCGGGGTGTCGCCGACGCGTGCCCAGGAGCCAAAGTCGTACAACGAGTACACGTTCCTGAGGAAGGTATCGCCAAGAATGAAGTCTGTAAAAGAGGGGCTCTCATAGGCACTACTCGATTGGCATCCCTCATGACAGATACTCACCAACGTCACTATCGTCCAAGTAGCTGAATCCGCCCATACAGAGAGGACGGTTCTTCGAGTTCAAACCAATGAACACGGCGGCGTCAATCGGGTGGATAGGATAGGTTTCCTCTCCGAATATCAGACTGATATTCACGCGAGCTTCGCAGGGGAAGACATAGGTGTTCAATGAGTCTACGAATTCCGCTTCCGGGAGAGTCTTGTACATGGCGTCGACGTAGTCCGGTGGTGCTGTGGCCAAGGAAGTACCAGTATCGAGGAGAACGATAACTTTACCGTCTGGGACTTCGACGTTGGCCGTGCTATGCATGAAGTTTGATGAGCATAAAGTATGTTGATCGTAGGCATCACTCACTTAAGTGACGCGCCATAAAATACCTGATTGTTGATCAAGACACCGTCCATAAACGTCGTCCATTGTTGACCTTCGACAACAGGAAGGATCGTCGCGTTCAAAATGGCGGTATGGTTCTGGTCAACTTCACCTGATGATAATCAGATAAGCAACAGTCCAACCAACATGGGAAGGGAAGAAATACCAATGGTGAACACACCACCATCTGTGATGCCGTGGGGATCACGAGATAGAAGGAAGGTGATATAATTTGGCTCATCAGGATACACAGAAAATACCTGGGGCTTTCGTGTCAGTCTCATGAGGGGGTGCAAGATGTGCTGAAAGGATACGTACATTGTCCAGGAACGAAGATCCATCGTAAGGAGTTCCATTCAGCCTCTTTTCGACGACAGACAAGGACGGGCTGTTACAGCCAAAAGAGAGATCAGTTAATGTCCAGAAGGGCAACGCGTTGGCTACGCACGGTCCAACTCCCAACAGTCCGTTGTAAGTCCCATCGCTGGAGCTTGCATTACTGCCCGGCGCATTGACTATCTCGGCACATCAGCTCGCCGCTTCGGTTCTGGAATCCGGATACTCACTGAATGCCTGGTCTGGTATCTGATACTCGCCCCATGTCACGTTGGCTAGGTTGATGTGGCCTCGAGCCGAACTTTCGTCTCTAAACAGTGAAGCAGATTGAGGCTCAACTCCTGATGATAAATTTGCAGGAAGACATACACATAGCGAATTTCCGCAACGACACCTGTATCAAACGCATTCGGGACAGCATCCTCCTTTGTATCCAACCACAAATCCGAAGAGCCCGTGTCCAATTGCACCTATGAACATGCCGTATAGCAATTAGAGACCTTCCCTCAGATTCCAGAGAACGGCAAAACTCACGGTATATTGCTGCCCGTTGACATCGATAATTCCAGTGTACAAAATCCCGTTGACACTTTGGAACCCAAACGGGTCGTCGCCGCTGATGTTGACAGAGGCCATTCGCATACTTGTAGAGAACGAGTACCGCGACGGACTGCGTGGTGATGTCATACTTGCACCCCTTGGTGCGCGAGGCTGGATCGGAATGGTGAGCGCGTTGGCTGCAAGGATGGCCGTCAAGAAGGGAAGGGAGAACAAGGTTAGTGGTGATGAGAAGGAGAACATCTTCTCTCAGCCGTGCGGTGGAGACTGAGTAGATGGAAGAGGAGAAACCAGACAGAAAGGGAAGAAATGGGAGAAGGGGAGAAGGTGTTTTGTAGCCCCCGCAATTCAGCCACGAGTAATATATATGAATTGACCGCGACGGTCGAGGGCATCGCCATGGTTGGCCTCGATGAGCGAGACGCGCTTACGTCCCTGTATGAGGTTAAGTTGTGCTTAGCCGGGGCAAGGCTGTTGTCTGCATTTTGAGTGAGTTGATCATTCGCACGCCGTCTTGCCAAGCCTAAAAGTTCCGCGCCACAAAGTCTGACAGAACTTGCCACCCACCCTGGACGTTTGATCTCAAGAGTCCAGATACAGTGGTCTTGGTACATGCGACAATGGGCAAACGGATTCTGTGAATATATATGAGTATCTTTGGTATACTCGCGACGAAGTGAAAGTTCCAAGCCCTATCATCACCAACCCCGACAAGTACGAAACGCCCATAAAACCACATCCCGCGCGTGCATGCCTCGCATACATGTGCAGATGAACCCGTCGGACGGTTGCTGCCGTGTTGTCTGGCAAGTCCTCCGAGATCCTTGAATTGCTGCCCAGCGATGATACAGTAGGAGGAAGCAGAGAGTGGTGACCTTAAGTTTCAAGCTGATCGATGGCCGGCACATTGACAGCCTTGATTCGAGGCTACTGGTTCACAGATTCAACTTCATTTCACTCGTGCCACAGTACCAAAGGCGGTGTGCCTGAGGTATTTGAGGTAATGAGGCTCGGAATATGTTGCAGTGCATCGCCATTCTTCGGGATTGGTCGATCTGTCAATTGCGGCGTTTAGTATCGAGACCCCACCATCATCAGGAGATTGCAACATCCACAGCCTCTCAGCACAATCGTTTCCCCAATGCAATGCCGCTGGTGGAGTGTGGTCGGAAGGTGTCACTGGCATACACCACATTGGTGAACGGATGAGTTTGGCTCAAAATCTTCGATGAGTGGGGAAGAAGCTATGTTCCGATTCGAACCGAGCGTATAAGTAAAAATCATCGTTACCAGCAAAGCTCAAAGCGAAAACAGTGCGACCCTCGAAATCTGACCGGTATTGCAACAAGGGTGCAATGAGGAATCGTTACAGTCGTTACGATGAGGAACCCGCAGCAGCAGCATCCTGCTCGGCCTTCTGCTGAGCCAAAAGCCGCCTTTGAGAAAGAATAATGTTAGGGGAGGTCATCGAGCAACTCTTCAATGGGACGTACTGTCGCGCAGCCAGAATCATCTGCGCCTTCCTCTCCCTTAGACTTGCCTCCCGCTTCGCCGCACTTTCCTCCCACACACTCTTCCCACCTGCCACTTCCGGACTCGCCGCAATCCCTGTTGAAGAAGCCAGACGTTCTTCCAAGTGGTATCGTGAGATGAGACTCTCGGTTTTCTTGCTTGAAGACGCTGCTGCTGCTTGTTGTGGTTGTGTTGCTCGTGGTGTTGGGTTCGCCGGTTGCTCAGTGCGTGGGTAAACGGTGTAGTACGCAGGGGGTGGCTGTTGAGAAGAGATCGCATGAGAGGGGTGTTAGGGCCAGGCTGGGTATTGGGGTCGGCGTACCGCAGGGAGGAATCCCCGTTCGAGCAGCTTGTTTGTCGTGACTTGCACATTCCCCGTTCTTAAGAGGTCGTAACGGATGTTGTCGCTAGAACATAGCCGCGCCACAGTTCAGACGAGGGAACGGTGGGGGGTGGTTACGCGCGCTTACGTTGGAATGTCGGGAAACATGGTGTGTATTGTATCGACCTGTGCATCTTGAGTGATCCTGTCCAAATCATACAGGTGAATCTGGCGTACCATTTCCGTTGTAATGTTCTTTGGCCTGAAACCGAGTATAGAGGAGGTGGACGGTTGTGACGGAGCACCGTCTTTACCTTGGGGTAAATGTTGAGTTGTGAATAACTTAAAGCGAGTCCCTTCACATACTAGTGGTGGCCCATCGGACAATAATTACAATGACGGCGAAAGCAACGATAACGTTGACGACTTCACCCATGGCGGCGAGGAGAGACTCGGAGAGGACGATGGAGACGACAAGAAACGAGCGTGGGGAATTGACGAATATATTATTTACTTAACTCATGTTAGATGATTAACTTATGCATTTACTGTAATCAATAAGATACACCCAGGACATAGTAGGGTACATCACATGATATTCACATGACTTTTACATAAGCTCCAAGGACACCTCCCAAACTTGTTCTCAGCAATAAAATGCATTCCCTCGTACCGTAGCTGTTCTCACTGCTGCAGATAAACATCGTTATATGCCGCGCACATTTTGGAGTTTAATCTCCCCATAAACAGAAGACCTGCACGTAGGACAATGGTTTATTGGCTGTTTGAGGGACTAGAAGCCCCGATTCTCCCCCTCAAGTGATATTCACCTTCCAAAATCTCTCGGGAGATTCAAGTCATATCTAACTGAGGCCGTACAACCAAGTTGCGGAGACCTCTAGATGTTGTGGCCACTACACTGAAGGCTTTTGGGTTCTACCGTTACAGTCACAGGCGTTACAGGTGTTACTTTTCGTAACAGAATTTCTACATTGAGGACAAGTCACGTGAATCTCACATGATTTCCGTCACAGTAACGTAGTACCCTACTATGTCCTGGGTGTATCTTATAAACGATCATGACATTAATTGAACAGCGGCGCTACTTTCGGTCCTCCTCGATCCTTGCTGTCTCCAATTGGTCTCCAACGACGATGAGGGACGCCAACGTCTACAACTTTCGGCGGGTCTTGCCCATATGGTAATTTTTGACGTTTCTACGATAGTGTATGCACTTCATTCATTTTTCATGGAGCTAGGATCCGCGCAACTTGTACAACCTCTGGTGGAGGAGGTCACTTGGTCCGCTGGTGCGCGAAGCTCGGTGGAAAGACCCCTGATCGTGTATCGACAACTATGAACGAGAAATCTTTAACGGTGGTACTTACCTGTCACCCTACCGGACGTTCGACCACGTGAAGGAAGGTCCAACTCGCGAAACTCCGTCATGCTGCTGGTTAAATGGGCAAAGAAGGAAGCGGTCGTAGACGCGGTGTCGGAGGAGGATGGCAATGGATTGGCACCAGTCGGAAGCTTTGTGTTCAGGGGAATCGAAAGGAACATAGACGTAGTGATATTCCGGGCATGCATGCGGCGCACAGCGTGTACGAGGCACGGAGGATGGTCGTGCATGGGCAGGTTCTTCTCAACGGGAAGAAGGTGCGTGGCTATCATGAACTTCAGCTCGAGGTATACTCATTCTGTCTGACAGCACACAAACGCCAATACTCGAATGGCGCCTGGAGACATGGTGACCGTCGACCCCTCAGCTATCCGTTTCCTTCAAGAGAGCGCGGCGCCGAAAACTGTCTCCGAGCTAAACGACGAATCCTCTGCAGAGTCTGAAGAGGATGGGTCGCCCCGTCCGTCCGTCTCCGCCGCGGTCCGCAAGGCCTCCGACCTGACACCGTTCCATCCACCAACCTATTCCGCGCCATTCATGTTCATCCCTGCATACATTGAAGTCTCTTCTTGCTCTGCCATCTACCTCCGTCATTTAACTATCGGAGGTTGCTCTGAAATTCCTACGCGATATCACGCAGATGAAGAAGTAGTTCGTTAAGCTTGGGAGTGATGCTCGAGGGTGTACCCACGCATCGGCAGTAAATGGCGGATGGTCAGGATGCCTGAGAATAGACAGTGGACAGCTACATAATCTATAGTCGTATAATACTACGAGGCATTCCGGCTTCTTCTCGCCACATTATCTCGAAGGGCGGAGGACTGTCACGTAGGAGGTATGAATGTATCAACTTGTCATCACTAGGAAGTGCACTCCTAATCCCAGCCTCTCGTATTGCGATTCGCCACCTGTATCACAAATCACCACCTGAGCATTTCGTAGCAGCGTTGAAGCCAAAATATGGATACCTTGCAGCTGACATCGGGCCCTACACAGACGAAACCGATTGCTCTGGCTGTTCCTCCACGGCGATTTTTTGCGCTTCCAAAGTCCACATCCACGGGTCCTTCTGGAGTGATTCAAGCCTCCCGTCTCTGAGTAGTTTTGCCTTGACCCCCTCCATCCTCTTCTTGACAAGCTGCCATTGAGCCTCAGAGCAAATCCTGTCGGTGCTGGTGCTAAAGTCCCGACTTCCGGTTTCATTGCTGACAGGCTCGATTCCATATTGAGACATCATCTCGTACAATATGGTACCCCTCTCCTTGATGCGGCTGAGAATGACGGCTACTTGGACTGCATCTTTCGTGTTGCTGAGATCGTAGTCTGGGATCCCGTGGTCGAGAATATACGTTTTCTGTAGTAATGCGATGTTAGCTGCTAGAGCTTCATGCGACATGAATTGAATACTTACGTGCCCCCACCAATAGCGATCTTCGTCAGCACTGTGGCTATCAGGACCGACAGTAAACGTGTCCCACTTCAGCCGTTCCACCAACACATCAGGAGAGACCATGGCCGCAACGAGGCGGGCCTTCACCCCAAAAGTGACTAGACCGAACACCGGCCACCCGTAAATTCCCAGACGACTGAGAAAAATCGCCGATGAGACGCAGCACATCCTGCATTTGTTGAGCGCTGTATCAAATGCCTGATTGTGCTGTTCTCCCTGTCTCACTGTATCTGCATGCTCGACTACCAGTAACGGGAGCAACAAATTGTCCGAGGCCAACGCCGCAACGGATTCGTGAGGACTCTGGTCAGACCTACGGACTTCTATGCTCTCTGTTGTCGCAGTACCAGGAGCGTCGGCGGAATCCGCCAAGTGCATTACACCAAAAGCTCGCCGGATGCAATGTGCAACTTCTTGGCTTTTGCTGGCATCCGCTGCGTTCGCCGCCGTCGATTGCGAAAGGAAGAATCCTTGAATGGGAACTACGACGGCACTGTTGCATGACCCAAACGCTAGCTCTGTGATGAGCTCCCCAAACGAGTCACCGCCACCGCAATCGCTCCGCGAAAAAAGTTCGTCCCTGTATTTTTCAGCGCGATCTTCAACAGCCTCTACTTGCTCTTCGATCGACCTCGTACCAGCTGATAAAGTGTCGGTTGCCTTCCTCCACTCCCACTTCGCGTCGCAGCAGAGCATCGAATAATGCATAGCGTCCATACATTGCCAAGCCAATGTGTATCCGTCCCGAGTGGCATTCCGTGCATAGTTGACTTTCAAGTCTTTCCTGAATGTATGATGTATCAGTACAACTATTCAACAACACATATAAATACTGAATACGAACGTCAATCGACAGGCTTTCGAGTCGTTAGCAAAGATGGATACCATGAAGTCTCACAAGAACGGCCCCGCTTGTTCATTGACCCGAACATCCACCCCGTCATACTGAGTGTTTGAGTTGCCACAGAACTGCCTGGAGGCTCGATATTCCCGGGATCTGTCGACGACTGCCTCAATAACCTCCAGATGAGAAATTTGAGAACTTGAAGTCATGGTTCCTTTCAAAGAAATATCCTGCAGAACCGTTCTCCATGCCTGAAGCTCGCTGGCACAGCGCACGAAGCCGTGTAACTGAGGCTCACAGTCGGGAGTAATACTGTCACTGGATGTCTCGAAGCCCTCGTTCTCCCGAGGCAGTACAGATGAGACAACCTGGTTGTAGATTGCGAACATTTCGTCCAATACGAGTGTGTCATTATAATCGCAAACGCCGCTGCCGGTGTAGAGGCAAATTGGATATGCCCGACGTTCAAAAAGCCATGTATCAATGTTGCTTTGCGCGTCGTTGGATACAGAACGAGAGCTGTGTCCCGCAAAACTGGATAGTGCGTGAGTATGGATTGCACGAGACCCTATGACTCTCACCTCGGCGTATTGAACCGTCCCTCCGGGGCTATTGTCTGCTCAGTCCTAGTTACTGAATGGTGAGTATTTCCTTTGAATATTGACGGCGGTAACGGATTGACCTTTGAGCGTCAGCAGTGAATTCTGGCCCACACTGACTGACTGACTTGTGATAGATGTCCGGTACGAGGCACCCTTTCCGACCTTTCTTAGTGTGACCTCGAACGCGAGGTTTTTCGACGGATGTTGGGTCCCAAAGATGATGATGCCAGGAGCTGTACTTGCCACCATATCCTCTCTCGCACAATGTGTCCGTGGGTGCATGATCAGATCGCCAGCAAATTCGCCGCAACAGGATCGGCGATTCTGCACAGCTTACGCTAGAGAAATGCGCGCGAAGGTTGAAGAGAAACTCGGCCAGATGATGAGTTTCTTTGCGCGATGCAAGATTGAACACCCCGCAGCTTGATGTCGGCGTGGTGATATGCATCTGTGGATGTGTTAAATGCGAGGACGGTGAGCACTGAGTGCTGTCCCTATTATTCCAAAACCAGACGTGCGCACCGATGGTAAGCCTTCGTCCACTGAGCTGCCCATCCATCCAACTACAACGCGCACAATCGAACAGTGAGGTGTCGCCCTCAGACCGATAACAGGGACATCGATATTCAAGACATGCCTTTGATAGAGAGCACTTGCAATCAATGCGAGTATATTCTCGTCGTTGGATACACAGAGTAGTGGAAGAATGAACACGGACCGAGTTCCCAACCGAGAAGTAAGGTGGATGTCCTCGAACACTGACAGCTGGGATTGTGGTGCTGTTTGACTGTCGCCACTGCCACATTCTGAGCTGTTTGGTGACGCTAGCCTGACCATTGGAGTCGTTGTGTTGCTCTCTCTGACATGGTCCGCGTTGGCATGGCCATCAAGGTGTTCCGGAGCAATACTCACGCCATCAGCCTGAGTAGTCAGTGTGACAATGCGGGATAGCAAAATGCTTGCATATCCGTCCAAAATCACGTTGATTCGGCCGAGCTGTTGAGACATTGAGGGGATCTTGAATGGAAAGCTGTGAGTGGAATCCTTGTCTGCGGGCTGGAGAAGTGTGAACGCCTCCGATGGGATAGCTTCTCTGCACTTGGTGCATTCTTGTAGTGTAGCTACTCTTGGAAGTACAAATTGCGGTCCGTGTCTTCGAGCAGATATGTTGTTAGGTTATAGTGCTTCTCCAAGAAATTGAAACTCACAGAGCAACGGAATCGGAGCAGACAGCATACACCACCCTGCTGATTAACCAATTTCTCCAAAAGTCTACTTCTTGACTGAATCTGAGAGCCTTATTACCGTTCAGATCCTGAAGCCTTTGGGCGCAGTAATCAATAAACCCTGCGTTAAAGCCGTTGTCTCCTCCTTGGTCGTGCAACTGCGTCAACAAAATCAAAAAATAGAGCTGTGGATGAAATTTCTCACGGGATAGCCTGTCAGAGTACGATTCGTCTTGCTCAGTCGTTCTGAGTTCTACGAATATTGACCTGACCAGTTCTGGGAGGTTCTTGGCCCTGATGAGAATGTCGAAGTCATGAAGTAATGGCAGTGGCAGTGGTCCTGGTGGGGGGATATTGCTGACCAAAGATTCATATTGCCAGCAAGGGCTGTCTGTCGTCAAACATTCATGCATGATAGTGTCGAGGTGTCTACCCCAGGGACAGAATATTAATGAGAACTTGAAGCTTGAAGGAGAGGATGGTTTGAGGGCGGTCAGTCACGTCAGCCCTTTGGGGCGATGACATGTGACGATTACGTAGCAAGATTGCAACCCCGCCACCATTTCGCCACAGACTTGGTTCAACAAAACGGTCCTAGACACTCATTGATACTGTAATTCTGCAATTGCCCGCCGTCAGGTTCAGTGGCGCCGACGAACACTCGTTTCTTGTTGCCTCGCCGCCTTGGACGCTTGCGCCGTCATTGTGATCACGATCAGATGGGCCACTTCTAGCATGTAGAGAAACTTGAACTCGCTTCGAAGCATTCACACTTTGGCATTCGCCCCAACGTAAGTTAAAGACAGTTCGGTGCAGTCACGAATGCACTGCGTTGCTTCAGCAAACTTCCTCAGTCGGTTTGGGATCTACGGATGGCCCGTCTTCGGATTGGTTACTTTGCGGTCAAAGGCCATCATTATGATGACCATGGTAGCCCCAGAGGCGAGAGTCTCGGGGCAGTCGATGCTGGCCAGTCCAGTTCGTTCTGGTATGGGTCAAGGCGACGCACCAAAACACGTAAGTACACAGAGTCACTCTCGATGAATCGCTATTATTGATTTGAAAGCTGCGAAATAGAAAAGCTACGTCATTGATCGTGGGTGCACGCAGTACAATTTGAACTTGAAGGATGCGGGAAACTTTTTCCATTTGACTCCCATTCTCACGAGGAAGGAGTCGCGCTATACAAGATGCTGTCTCACTAAGGTACGGATGAAGCCCGCGACATACGACCTGAAGCTTCGAGCGGGAAATCTGCCATAACGTATCCACGTCCCAAAAACCAACGCAAACTTACAGAGGAGAGGTCAAGGAAAAGCTACTCGGATGCCAGGATCTGGAAACATTTCTTAAGGACCCCTGGATGTAGACTATGGAAGCGTAAAAAGTGGCCGTGGAGAGGTCAGCACCAGCTGGGGTTCGAAGTTGGTGAGCAAAATAACTATGAAATACTTGAGATGTTCTTGACGATAAAACGGGGCTAGAAATTGACATATTCACCCTTGCTGTCGTGAAGCGAAAAGAACCCTCGTCTGACCACCGACCCCTTCAATCATTGCCGAACTATGAGTGATCGTACCCCATTTCAATAACCTAACCGTCGAACAGAACCGGTCCGTTGATCAGTACTATTAGTCGCACCGTTCTCCGCCACAGTCACTCAGGAATGCTCACCAACGGATAACTAGTATGTGGGTGTGAGCTCATCACCTATGTTCTGTAAGTGTAACGTGATTCTTCTGGCGTTGGTTGAGAGTGAAGACCGCGATGGAGGGATGAGTGAAATGGTCATGCTGTCTGGTGTGTCAGTGACTGTCCATCTCAGATCTGCATGTCCAACGTTGAGTCTCAAAATCACCACGTCTACGTCTATCACCCATCAACTGCGCACGGTGTTTGTTTGACATACGCCGAGGGACCCTTTTGAGACATGTGGGCGTACCCCATCAAGTTATCCCAACCCGAGTCTAGATCGCCGCGACTCCGACTGTTGGCAAGCAGTGCATTCGACTCCAGAAGATCGAGAATACAAGGGGGTACAGAGTTAGTAAGACAACAGTGTTGGAAACGAAATCAGGATGCATGTGATAGTCTGTGCGATGGCGAACAAGAAATCAAGAAAGCCCTCTATAGAGTACGCCAACAAAAAGAGGATCAACGAGTCGGAACATTGAGATAAACCAGCGGCACAGAATGGAGAGGGACGGAGGGCTTTGCGTTTTAGAATATGTCGATAATTTAAGGGGATGTTCCGCTATACGGATGTCTAACGGGGCTATACGGAACTTGTACGAGCTCCGCAGAAGAACGATACTTCGCCTGCACACAAAGCAAAAAAATGAGCAAAAGTTCATCTCCACGCGAAAAACACGCACGTCTGTCATTTCGATGCCGCTCTCTTCATCTCTAACATGGGAGATCTCCACGCTGATTCCGCCCGTACTCGTCCCGTGAGCAGTGGATAGTCCTTTGGACTTGAACGGCTTGATGAGACTGGAGCCGAAGCCGCCACTGGACCCCGAGCGGACGGCGGTGCTTGAGCTGGTCTCCATCACCGCGACTGTGTCGCCGTTCCGTCCGCCAGTGATACCGACTCGTGCGTTGAATACCTGAAGAACGCCAGTGAGAGTTCGTCCAACAAATGTCGTAGACACACTGCCGCGACTTACTGCTAACAGACTATTCGAGTACAGCTTGCTGAGAGCGATACTGGGAGCGAGGTGGTAATTGTTCTCCTTGAACGCAAGGAAGAGCGCCAAGTCCAGAATGGCGAACGTCGCGCAGATGAGACCCGTCTCGACGGTGACGCGAATGAATTTGGAGATCAGCTCGGACGTTTGGCGGAACCCAGTCTTGGAACGCGAGAGGTAGTAGATCATGCTTCCGGCGATGATGATATCGCAGATCGCTGTGCCGCCGAGCCAGAGCTGCGGAAGGCGTAGAAGTGAGCGGCGGGTATACGTATGTTTGCGAAAGTGAGGACGTACAATGGTGGTTTTGAATGTTTCTTCTTGGACTGATAGAGCACGGTGAGATAAAAACACTCGTACAAAGAACATGAGATATCCGTACCTTTGGAGAATACGCCGATAAGATGTGCCCTCGCGCCAGAGTAAAGGCCGGTGCTAAATTGCAGCAAAGAAATCTGAGAAGCACCGTCAGTGCCGCGATTAAGAACAGACATATTATCGACTCACAACCATGATGATGATGGACGTCCAGTACTGTTTACTGAGCATCCAAATGCGCCATGCATAGAACATCTGGCCTAAGCAACTGACTAATTGCCACCGTCAGCGATGGGCACGATCGCAGATTCAGTACATGGCTTACTGATCGATCCGAGAACGGGTACACTGAACCACAGCCAACCCACGGCGTCCAGCTCAATCATGTTCCCCCACCCCGTTCCAAAATTCCGGAACGCATCGCGGGTGGAGAGGACGGTCTGGAGGAGCTCGATTGTATATGTGAATGCGACGATCGATTTGGACAGCGTGCGGTCTTTGGGGAAGGCAAGGTAGTAGATGTCTATTCAAGGAAAATCACGTTCAGAGTTTGCCCGATGATGGGGGGTTGAAGAGGACGTACACACTTGGACGCTCAGTGCGCCGAAGAGACCCCAGTTGAAGAGGTGGCCCAGAAGCTAAAGAGTTCGTTGGTAAGCTTGAGATGTGTGGGCGTTGAAAGCGAGGATGTCGTCACATACCAACGGCCCTGTCCTGTTAAGCGAGAGTGATCAGCGTTTACGGTGTCTTTAGAGCGGTGTAGACGTTAGTACCCACAATTGAGCAATAATAGGAGGGATCGGCGGGAGCTCTGGCGGGGCAGACATTCTGGCTCGACGATGAAGAGGGGGCGAAAGAGGAGGGGGAAGGTGGAGGACGGGAGAGGGAATGGAAGGAGACGCTTTGGTCCTTTGTATGGTCTCAGAGAAGGGGAGCTCCCAACCTCAGCTCGCGGGCGGTTTTCCAAGTCTGCACAATCAGCAGAATCTACGAGAAACCGCGCTTATAAGACCTCGCCCGTGCTATGGACACGGTACAGCCGAACCCGGGAGGAGGGAATGTCAAGACGTCCGAGTGGCCGAGTTCCCATTCGCCCGTTCGCTGCTTATGGCCGATTCATTGCAAGGTTTCTACATAAGAACGTTCAGTGATCAGAGGCGTGCCTCGTCGAAAGCGGATACTGCAAACCTCCAGACGACTAATTTGGATGTGAAGCTCACAGATCTATCTGAAGACGGAGTGATCCGTCGCCCACACAACCGGTGATTTTCGCTGAGGATCTACCCACGGCTTATCTTGATGCTGGCGCCGCTTGTGCGTCGCCGAAGCCTAAAATACGACAGAACGAGGCTGGGATCAGTGCCTATGATTGAGTTTTGTGAAAGAAGCCGTACCGTGTGTGGGTATGCATGGTAAGGATGCGACCTTGAACGGTGCTCCATCCTCCGGGTGTCTGATTGGGTTTAGACGGAAGTAACAGCTGACTGCGGACTCTTTTGGCGAGACGATCACGGCGGGAACAGGTAAAGGAAAATTAGGTGTACACCGTTTCTATTCCTCAACCAGTTTCGAGGGCAAGCGGGGTGCAGTGACATAGAATCATTGCACTCTATGATATGCACTGTAGCAAGCCGACTGCCTCGACAAAACGAGTGAGGGAGTTGAAAAACTGAACACCAAAGCTCACCTGTAGTCGATGTCGTCGCTTGGTTCTCGTGTTGTTCATCAGCGCTGAGATCAGAAATCAGTCGCAAAAAGTACGCCACGAAGCCTGAGGGAGGTGAGTAGCCACGACGACGTGGGAGTGGCAGGACTGTGACAGTGATCTAATAGTGTGAGTGATATGATCGAGACCTTCTCGTTCAATCTTGAAACTCACCGAACTGACACGGTCCACTCAGCGACGACATACCGTGTTTTACTGTCGTCTGAAGCACGTTGAGCCAAATTGCTGCATGCTGCGTCATCCGATGGACCTATGGATTACTCGGTCAGCATTCAACGAGCCTTTGTTGTCCCTAGACGGACATGATCAGCAATATCGTGGTAGGATGTCCTCAGAGACCCTATTTCACTTGAAAGACGTCGAATCTCCGGCAAGCCGTGTCTCGTGCTTGGCGAATACCCTTTTCGCGATTGACCTGAATGTACTTACTGCTGACCTATTTTTATTCGCAAGGATGCTCGGCTGAATAAACTGCGATGTTCTCGGTGGGGAAGCGACAGTAGACCACGTTCAGTTCGACGCAAATACGTCGTTCCCAAGGTAATGTACGATGTCGCCAACGGCCTTGCACCTAGGTACATGTGCGCTATGGAGTGATTATTCTAGCGTGTCCCCCACAGCGTACCAGTAATACTAGTCATAGTTACAGTGTTAGTACCCATCTTAGGATTAATCAAAGATGCCAGTGGGCATTTTGGAGTTGTACGCACCAGGATGCTAATTGCGGATGTTTTTCCTTCCTTCCTTCAGACGCGTATACCCGAGAATTTATGCAGAATTATCTTGAATCGTCAGATACCTTGTTGATTGAAGCATTGTAGCAATTGTTGTGGCGATGGCAAGGAAAAAAGGTCGAGACGCTGGGCGGCTATTGGACTCCCGCCTTCCTCCTGACCATGATCATGCTTGTTTCAGCTCATTCCTTTGAGACTCCCACCGACTCACCAGGAAAGACTAAGAGCCTGCGTGACCAAAACCCACTGGAGTATTGTCCTCGCCGACACCGCTGCTCCCTTCAGTTGACTTCTCGCTCGCCGCAAGTCGCTATCTCAAGACCTCAAATGTGGCCGGGGCCTGCGCAGCATCACCCATAGAAGCAATGTCATTGTCGGCTTGTGACATGATACAGACGGGGAACTGAGGGAAGATGTTATAACTTTGCGTGGGGAGTAGAGCGAAATATAGCGAGTGCGTGCCTAGTTCTTCACAATCTTGAAGTACTTCTTCAGACTCATTTCGCAGGACTCTCATGGCCGTGCCTGTTGGGTTATCCATTTCTGGGTATCGTAATGTCGCCCGAGATTGAACCTACTCCGCACAGCCTTCCTAGGGTTCGCCACCATCGTAACGGGAGGGACATGGACCTCTAGAAGGCGGCGTGGTCGGGACCAGGGTGGCAATCCAAGGTGGCATGGCGACCCGACATGGTTTGATACATGGATTTCTATGTGATTTGGATCCCCCCCACCAATCCACACGCACATGTTTACTACGGGCCAAATATGTCGTGATAAACTGGACGTTTGCATTTGCGCGACGGTCTCCTTCAGCACCGGTTTGTGCCATTCTTGTACCTTCAATTACCTTGGACTTCCGACTTTGCAATACAGAACTTGTTCACCTTACACTGCGCGGCGTGATACTGTATGGTTCTATCAACGGACGTGGCTCTTCTCCTAGGCTTGATCCTGATTTCATCATTCAAGAACCTGATATGTGCACGAACACCACCTCTCATCCCACCGCGAATTGGCAACTTGCAACCTCTCACCGTCGTTCCTTGCACTGCAAGTTCTGCTTTGATCGAGTAGCAGTGAGCCATGAGCCATGAGGGACTCGCTGTCGCGGATCACAGGTACATGGCCGAGCCCGGGAGAGTAACTACGAATGACGGTACGGTATGCATACCTTTCTCATAACTGCACGGTTCCTAATCTCCGAATCTCCCCTCGGTCTCCTCCACAACGTCCCTCTGCCCGTGATCCATCGACACATTACCCTCTCTCAAGTTACCCACCATCAGCAAAGGTCACATCACGCGAAGGTTTCGTTCTTGGTCAAGTTTTGATGGAGGGATGGTGATAGCGTGGCCTTGGGATATGTGTGTGCGTTTTCCTCGCCTTGGTACCCTGTCGATCCTCTACACTTATCCTATCTCCGTGATCTTCAGGTTATCGTTCTACAGCTTACCGGTATTGTTCACCGGGTGTTGTTAACACTCCTCAAAGTCGGCATAGCCATCATGGCCTGATCATCTGTTGGACACAAGACGTCTTTCTCAGGGTTCACGAGCACACAATCCGTGGACTTATAGTGGCATCCACTTCGCATTCTCAACCTCTGTGTCAGCACCTAACTCTTAGTTCGGTGCGTTTTTATTCGTCTCAGCTCGCCTTGTTCACCGGTTGTCGTTGATATAACGTTGATACCCCACCATGTCTGCATAGCCATCATGGTCTGATCATCTGTTGGGCGCAAAAAGACCTCTTTCTCAGGTGGACTTATAGTAGCTTATGACCATATCCACTTTACAATCTTAACCTCCGTGTTAGTACCTGGCTACAATACGGTGCGTTTTTAATCGTCACAGCTCGCTGCCGCCCCCCTTTTGTCTGACCCAACGTACATTCGCCTAAGAACGCCAAACCTCGTATGATTCAGACGCCTCTGTCGCTGCATCTCCATCTCGCCATCACAGAAACCACGCCAAGCTCTCATGGTGACCTGCGCTTCTGTTCCGCTGCAAAGCTGGCCGCGGCGGATGGGATGCATAATCACAGACTTCATGGATCAGGTATTGATTTCTTTCCTCTTTTCGTAGACTGGTCCTGCCCACAGAGCGTTCACGTCTCCGGTGCGTGACAGAATCTTCTGTGTTTTTTGTTTAGGAACATAGTCCTCATGATCCTCATCACTGGCAGCTGGCAGATGGCAGCATTTTATTGGCCCTTATCCCAGGGCCTGCGTGTCTGGCGTCACCCTGCTTCTGGTTCACCGAGTATGCGAGGTTCCTCCCGGGTCAAATCACATGTTCGGCCTAGGTTGGTGTCCACATCAGTACACTTGCGTTCTTCATTTGTACTTGGGAAATACGGTCTCTTCCATTCCTTCTATGCCCAAATATGGGACGAAATCAGCGGCACGTGTCCAAATCCAACTACCCGCTGACTTCTTCATCACATGCTTCCTCGCCACTCTTCTCCCCAAGGCAGGCCATGTTCCTCTTCAGGGTGTGGCTCAACACGACAAATGGATGGCAGGATGCGGAAGGTCTCTTATGAAAACAAGCACGTGATGCCCGTTAAATGAGCAGACCTTTAAACGCAACCTCCCCCCTTCTCCATTTCCTAGATCCCACCGAGTTAGCACTGCTCAACATAAGTATCATGGCACGCGCGCTGGCAAGTGGTTTCCTTGCCTCTCTTATTCACGCTGCTCTGTGTTCGCAGCTCCCGCTTACCGGTACGTCTTTCTATCATCGTCCCTTCTCGCCTTACTCACTTTGGATACGTGCTAGCTCAATACCCTCCCCAATCGGCCTGTTCCAATCCCGTCGCATTCCATAGCGAGATCATTGGGAAGGGTATTTACAGTGGCGACCCCATCACCCTTGCACGCTACACCTGCGGCAGCACCACGACGACCACGCCTACTGACCTGACAGTACCATACGCTTCTGATGGCGGTCCTCCCAACCCCCCGGCCCCTCCTACATGTCCAGGTGGGCACGTCGCTGACCAGTGCGAATGTGACACCCTCTGTAAGACAACATCCTTCAGCCCTTGAATCTCTATTGACCTCGGATCGACTTTTGGACTTGTCTTCGTCGTCTCAAGGTGGAGTCACCTCAAGCTGCTCCTTGGGTCCGTCTCCCAACATGACCGATTGTCAAGAGCTCGCGGAAACGATCTCACACTACAGTCAGTACTTTGTCGGTTGTCGTGTACCCTCGCTCCGCATCTCAGCGCTGAACTTGGTATTCCCAGCTACATCTTGGGTTGATGGGAAAGGCGGCGGCACAGGGTCAGGATTGCGTACCTGTCATTTTTGGATCAGGAATCAGTCTCCTTATACGTTGGAAATGTGCTTCAAGGTTATGGTGCGTCTTCGTCTCTATGTTGACTGTGCCTGTATATAGTGCTGAGAGTTTAGCGGCTTGTAGGCGGCTAGTGCATTCGCTCTGATGGGAAGCTGCGACTCCTTCAAGAAGCCTGGTGGTGGGCTCTGCAATTCAGATGATTCTCTCTGGAACTTTGAGTATGTGTCTCTCACTTCTAGCTCACAGCTCCCTTGCTGATCGTCCTGCACACAGCATAACTGTTCGTGACCAGTCTTGAAAATGCCATGTCGAGCCAACGCCTGGGTCGGATGACGACTCCATCTGCCCGCTTACCTCGGATTCCAAGCCGCGTAGTAACCACATCATGGTGTTTTTTCTCAATATATCTTGTGACGTAGACCGTCGACGCACCTCCTGTCTTATATTCGCAGGATGTCGCAAAATAAATAAATAACCACAGGCCATTGCCATTTGCCAATGCTGGCAACAGTAACAGTTTGAACGGAGGTTGAAAGCATTGCGTCACGTGTGGGGTACGCAAGTTGCAAGAAATTTCAAACACTGAAGAACTTCAAGAAACGAGTCGGCGCCACTGAACAATTAAATAATTCAATTATGCGTTTCCTTTCGAGTCAGGACTTATCTACATTTAAATTCTATAAAAAGATCCCCTTCTAGTAGTAGGCTTCTACTAGGACCTCCAGTGCTTTCCTACTTACGACTCACTACTATATTTTATACCCGTCATCATGGATTCCAACGCTCTTTCTCATTCGCAACGACAAGCTTTGGGCCAGCTGCAGGCTCTCACGAACGGTGGCGACGAAGAGGTCGCCATCGGTGTGCTGGACAGTGTGGGTTGGGATGTCCAGGTGAGCTCACGGTTGCTCATTGTCATATGGGAGATTCATCTCAATGGATTTGAGGCCCACAGCGCGCTGCAGAAGTAATATTCGACTCGAACCCGTCCGCTCCTTTGCCACCACAAACATCTACACCGGCGCACGTCGAACGTTTCGAGGTCGATGACACCGAGCAGGACAGTCTCCTCGGTGGAAGGGCTCAGCGGCCGCGACGAGTGAGTGACTAACCATCTGTATGGCGCGTATACGCTGACCTCACTCTAGCCAAGCAACGCAACGAACCTCGCGGCTCTTTCGCGGCCCCTGCGATTGATACTCGCCATTCTCACATTCCCGTTCCACATCCTCCGGACCTTCTTCCGCATCCTCCGTATCCCACTGCCACAACTCCCCATGGGTCTCTCGAGCCTGACCGTCTACTACCGCAACCCCATGGGTCCACGGGCGGACCCAAGACTGGACGCACGTGGTGTCGCCGAACGCTGGGTGCGTGGGCTTGAAGAAGAGACAGGCGCTGTCAGATTATCCAAGAGGGCGTTAGGAAACGAAGGTGTCAGCTCAGGTGTCGGCCCATCGACGTCTATCGCTGCAATGAGACCGACGAGGGGTTCCGGAGATGAAGGGGGAAGCATCCTGCCGGAATTCTTTATCGGAAGCTACGAGGAGTTCGCGAGGGCATGCGGAAAGGAGGACAGGCCGAAGCTGGGATGCGTTATCTTGGTCAGTGAGGAACATGATGACGTCGCAGAATTCAAGCGGTGAGTTCACGAGAATCTTGGTGTCGCACAACGTTAATGTTTGTAACGAAAAGGAGTACGCTCACGGATCAGACCTTTGTGCGACTGATGCACGACAATGGCTTCCTCGTCTGGGGTGGCGATGTTCGTGACCGGGATGCTTGGAGTGGTACGTGATTCCCTTTCATTTGCTTCCTTGCCACTTCTCATCTCTGCACTCAGCCGCCCAGAAGCTACAGGCCACGACGTACCCCTTTGTGGCTTTCATTGGCCTTCAACCACGCCGTGGTGGGAGCAGCGCCTCTCCGACGACATCACCCGTCTTGACCGTTCTCTCGCGGCATCAGGGACCCTCCATCCCGTCTTCCACCGCCCCAACCGCTGCCGCTACCCTCGTCCGCCATCTCCAAGAGCAAGTTTTGCCACGAGTGACGCCGTACCTCGTCCGCGTGCGTGCAGGAGCAGCAGAGAAGGAACGCGAGAAAGAGAGACGAGACAGGGAGCGTGCATTGCGCGCTGAACAGGATCGTGCGTTCGAGGAGAGCATGAAGCGAGACAAGGAGCGGATCGAGAAGCGTATGGAGGAGGATCGCAAGGCGGAGCAAGAAGCACGGCGCGCCGCAGAGGAGAAGCAGCAAGAGGAACGCGAGAACGCGAAGAAAGAGGAAGAGTTCGCAAGATGGGAGAAAGTGAGGATGGAGTGGAGACGGTGGGGACGCAGGGCGTTGGTCCCGAGAGAACCTCGACCTGGTCAACCAGAACCCTCGAGGGGTAAGACGATCCGAATTGGCGTGCGGATGCCAGACGGCAAGAGAGGTGTGCGGTTCTTCGGGGAGGGAGATTCCCTCACGGCATTGTACGCGTTCGTCGACACGCTGTTCATCCCAGAAGGCAAGGAGTTCTCGTCGGATTCGGACCCCAGTTCGCCACCTGGACTTGTCGGTACGGGAGAGGATGCGTTGTTGAGTGAGATGCAACAAGTGGGGAGGAGGGGGGATGCGTGGTGGGGTTTCAAGCTCGTCCTGTCATACCCGAGACGCGAGATTCGGTGGGAGGCTGCTAAGAGGTTGGGCGATGTTGAGGGGCTGAAGGCAGGTGGGCAGTTGGTCGTGGAGATCACGGCCTACGCGAAGGGGAAGGCGAAGGCGACGAGTGAAGATGATGAGTACGAGACGGAGAGTGACTGATTGGGTTCATCTATAAGTGCATCGAAACTTCCTTGTTCTTCGAACTAATACTGAGATTTTAGAATATTGCAAATCCATCTTAATATTGCTCAATGTCGTTTGCTCAGCACATGTGAGCGAAACCACTTTTCATTCCCCCTGAGTTGAGTAATTGAAGTATTGTTGGTTTGGGTCGCACTGTCTTCGTTGTCACTCTCCTCTTCCTCTTCCTCTCCCTCCTCTCCTTGCTCTTCCTCCTGTTGCACTGCGCGCTGTCCCTCTCCGGTGTCAGGTATGTCTGGGTCTAGATTGCCAGTGAGGGAGAAGTGTTGTGAGTAAGTTGATTACGGTAGCTCCAGCTTACTGACCTGACAACGGTTCCTTCATGGCAGATGTCTGGCCTCCTGCCCTTCTTTCGAGGTCGCTCTTCATAGATGCCTTCTGCATCTCCATTAATTAGTCCATGCCGCCCAGGGATCGAGTTGGAACTCTTGGAAGTTCTTCGCCCCGAAGAGATTCTTCCTTGCTGCCTCTATGTGACCATCCATGGTGTTGATATGATCCTCGGTACTCGTTTGCGTGACCGTGTTTGTATCATCCGTCGGCGGTGTCGGGTCGACCGCATATCGTGACATCATCTTGTACAGTTCGAGTCCTTTCTTCCTGATGCGAGTCAGGGCGACAGCCATCTGAAAAGCGTCCCCCGCATCGGTCAAGTCAAATATTTTGACCCCATGCTCAAACATATAGATAGGCTACGCAATTAGGATCCGTAAGATAAAATGGTAAGGAAAAGGCAACTCACATTCTTGACGATAAAACTGGGCTAGAAATCAACGTATTCACCCTTGCTGTCGTGAAGCGAAAAATCTAGTATTCATGATTGCCTTCTTTGCAGCCTCTTATCTGGAGGAATTCCACAAAGGTCGAGTTGAAGGTACGAAGGTCTCCGTCCTGGTCGTGAGGGCTTAGTCGGAAGTGAATGAGAACGCCAGTCTCCGTGGATGATAGCACTCACGAATATCTTGGAGAGTTGCTGAAAGGCGGTGTATTGACATGAAATTTCGGATAATGCGACGATTTCCTGTCAAGCTGCTAAAAGTGTCGCAGACCTCGTTGCACAACAAGTCCACATGACATAAAGGATTATACGACTATAGAATATGGAGCTGTCTACCGTCTATTCTCAGGCATCCTGGCCATCTGCCGTTTACTCCTGATGCGTGGGCGCACCCTTGAGTACCACTCCCAAGCTAAACGAACTACTTCTCCATCTGCGTGATATGGCGTAGGAATTTCAGAGTAACCGGGTCTGGCAGTTGGATGACGGAGGTAGATGGCAGAGCAAGTGGCAAAAGAGACTTCAATGTATGCAGGGACGAACATGAATGGCGCGGAATAGGGTGGTGGATGGAACGGTGTCAGGTCGGAGGCCTTGCGGACCGCGGCGGAGACGGACGGACGGGGCGACCCTTCCTCTTCAGACTCTGCAGAGGATTCGTCGTTTAGCTCGGAGACAGTTTTCGGCGCCGCGCTCTCTTGAAGGAAACGGATAGCTGAGGGGTCGACGGTCACCATGTCTCCAGGCGCCATTCGAGTATTGGCGTTTGTGTGCTGTCAGACAGAATGAGTATACCTCGAGCTGAAGTCAATGATAGCCACGCACCTTCTTTCCGTTGAGAAGAACCTGCCCGTGCACGACCATCCTCCGTGCCTCGTACACGCTGTGCGCCATGCATGCCCGGAATATCACCACGTCTATCCTCCTCTCGATTTCGCTGAACATCAAACTTCCGACCGGTGCCAACCCTTTCCCATCTTCCTCTTCCTGCTTCTTCGACACCGCATCTACCACCGCGTCCTTCTTTGCCCATTTACCCAGCAGCATGACGGAGTTTTGCGAGTTGGACCTCCCTTCACGTGGTCGAACGTCCGGAAGGGTGGCAGGTAAATACCACCGTTTGAAGATCTTTTCGTTGATGTAGTCGCCGTGATACGCACGAACAAGTCGTTTTGATATCCACCGTTGCTGAAATACGGTCAGGGATGTGTCTTTCCACTGGGCTTCGCGGACCAGCGGACCAAGTGACCTCCGCCAGAGGTTGTACAAATTGCGTGGATCCCAGCTCTAAGAAATGTTTAGAGAGAGTACAGAGTATTGAAAGTCATGTAAAAGCGCACCATACGGGGCAAAGCTCGCCTAAAATTGTAGATGTTGGCATCCCTCATCGTCGTCGTCAGCAGCGAGCATGACCGAAATTAGCGCTGCATGTCTCATGAGGGTCATTAATATTTTAAATTAGATAACATGCATCACAATACAGTGGCAGTTGGCAGAATAATAGTTATTTAACTCGCATAGCATATAACTTAATAGAAAACATCTGCTATCGATCCCAATATTCCCACTAGTGCTTGACCCAAAACCATTCTATCCGAAACATTATGGATCCTTATACTCCTCATGGACGGACGGGGGGACGAAAGAAGAACCTGGGATTATCGACACGCGAGTATATGAAAGTAAGTGTTCAGATTGCCTCTGGCAGGCGAATGTTCAACAGTTTCCAGGTTACAGGGACTATCGCGTCCGTCAGGAAACACCGCACTCATTTGGAAGATGCTGTCGATGAGGATATCATACGAGGCACTATGCACTCTAGACAGAGCAACGGGAAAGGTACGTTATGGTTGCACCTCATAAAACGCGTCCTCACGATCAGTTAATTACCACTAGCACGGGAGAGGGACGAGCCATCGTTCATCGGGGAATCATCCTTCGTACGCGCACCATTGAACTCACGCGTCTCCTTTAGTCCGGGTATGGCCAGTGGGAAAGGGAAGGCGAGAGCGGATAGTCTGGATAGAGTGCCGGTTGACATACAAGAGGCTTTGATATTGGAGGATCTGTTATTTGTACTGTTGGTGAGTTCAAAATTGAATGCGGGCGCAAGTGTTCACTGATCATCTCACCAGGGAATTCCAGGGACCTATATCACCTATCCGCACGATTACTCCGTCGATGATGAGGACCCCTTGCAAGGAGTACGCTTCGTGCTTGCACCGTCACTAGGTATGCCACCCTACCCACATGTCGCGTTTTAAGTATTGATTGATGCCCCGCTATCAGACCCATCGCTGCGAGATCTAGTGGAGCGAATACTGCCGTTGGCGACGTACTACACGGCGATCATGTCTTTCATAGAGATGCGAAGTCATCTTGACTTTGGACTTGTCAATCACGCGTTGTGCGCTGCTATGCGCGAGATGCTAAAGGTATATTGTTCGACATGAAGTCGTATCGTTTCTGATTCATTGACTGAACCCAGGATTACCAAACGCTGCTGGCGCAACTGGAACACGCCTTCAATACATCGCCGCAGTTCACATTACAGAAACTTTGGTTCTACGTTCACCCCACACTCCATACCCTCTCTGTGCTTTACCTCCTGACCACCGAACTCGCGACTGCCGACGATGTCTCTGGCGCGTCCTCCTCTTCTCACTCACCGAGCACCTCCGATGCAGAAGACGAAGCACGGAACGAAGCACTCGGTCTCGGCGGTGCGAAGCTCAAAGCGGTACTCAACGAGATCGACAAGAACGTGAACGAATCCAGCGGCATTGCGGTCAAAGGCGGAGAAGTACTGGCTATCATCTACGAGCGCATGCAGATCATGTCCGGAGACCCATCCGCTAGTGAAGTTTACACATCGCTGCTAAGGTCGGCGGGAAAACCTTACGTCGACATGGTCAGGGTTTGGATCCAGACGGGGCGATTAGTGGATCCATATGAGGAGCTATGCGTCAAGGAGAGCAAGTTCATTGATCGAGGGATGCTGGAAATGGATTACACCGATGAATACTGGGAGAGACGGTACACGGTACGTGCTCGAGTTGTAGGATTCTCTGGTATGGGGACTTACAGTCATCACCTGTTAGCTTAGGGACGGATCAACGATGGGAGGGTCGTCAAAACGACATCAAGCAGGTGTTCCCTCCGCCCGCACAGAAGGTGGTCGACTACCGGGCGGCGCCTGTGTGCCACCGATTCTTGAACGTTGGAAGCACAAGATCTTACTCGCTGGAAAGTACCTGAATGTCATACGAGAGTGTGGAATAGAGATAAGCAGAGATCCCAGTCATAGCGAAGACGAAGAACTCTACATGGATGATGAACGGTCCGTTTCCCTTGACGTTGCATTCTGGTCATTCGAGTGACGAGCGGTGCAGATTCTACAAGGCGATAGAGGATGCGTACACACACGCAAATAAGACCCTACTTCAGTTATTGCTGCGCGACCAGCAGCTGATCCCCCGACTACGCTCCCTCAAACGATATTTCTTCCTTTCCCAGGCTTCATTTCTCACCCACCTACTGGACCTCTCCCACAATGAACTTCGCAAACAAGCCAGGAACACGTCTCTCGTAAAGCTCCAGAGCCTATTGGAGTTGGCTCTCAACACTGATGCTCAGGGAGAGGATGCGATGTTCCGAGAAGATCTGAAAATTACTATTGCTACTAGCGGGCTATATGAATGGCTGCTGAAGGTCGTCAGTGTCAGTGGGGTGATCGGAGGTGGTGAGGAAGGTGAAGGCGCAGCGGAAGGGAATACTCATTCACATGGACATGCGTCTCATGGCAAGAGGAGGGGCGAGGAGGAGAAACAAGAGAAGCAGATGCTGAGTGAGTATACTCTCTATCCCTCACGACACTCAGCTAACTGGCCAACCGTATAGCGATCGACGCCCTGACGCTGGACTACAATGTGAAATTCCCTCTGTCACTCGTGATCTCCCGCAAGACAATTCTGCGATACCAACTCATATTCCGCTTTCTCCTGCACCTGAAGCATGTCGAGCAATCTCTGTCTGCCATGTGGATCGAGCACAAAACACCCACATGGCGACGCCCGACCCGATTATCATCCCCTATCATCCCGACCAGCTCACGGAGCACAACCCCGTCTACCCCATATCCTCCAACAACCCCGACCACCCCAGAGCCTTCAGAAAATGACGCGTGGCACATTGATTTCCAGAACTGGAGGAAAAGAGTCTTTTTGTTGAGAGCAAGGATGTTGGCGTTCGTGCAGCAGATCCTTGCGTTCGCGACGTTTGAGGTCTTGGAGCCGAATTGGCGGAAACTTGAAGGAAGATTGGAGGCCGGAAAGGTAGAGACCGTAGACCAGCTCTTGAGGGATCACGTTGATTTCCTCGATACCTGCCTCAAAGAATGCATGTTGACGAGCTCGAAACTTCTCAGGGTACGTCGGAGCGTTCAACCATATCCATTTCAGCTGACTTATGAACGACTTGGCTGGTCTGACTACAGGCTTATTCACGGCTCATTGTGACCTGTTCGACGTTCGCGCTGTACACCTCGTCATTTACCAAGTCTGCGAACCAGGCCTTGGCTGCTGCAGACACCCCAGAGGGGGACACGGCGATGAAGAAGCGATGGGAGTTCTTGGGCAAGTTTGAGACAAACTTTGATCATTGGTGAGCCATTCACATCCCTAGGATTGAGACGCATGTACTGATACAACAGCTGATTCTTAGGTTCAAGGTTCACCTTGACTGCGTACAGTTTTACGCGTCGAGTGAGAACGTATCGTTATTACCCCTCGTGGTCAGGCTGAACAGCATCCGGACTCCTGGGTAGTTTTTTTTTTCCAGTTTTACCCTCCTTGTCGTATAGTTATCTTGCTATCGTATGAACCCAACCATCTGTAATGCTATCATCATGTTTAAAACTGTTCACAACAATATTAGGAAACAAAACCCCGTCGCGCAAGTGTGGGTGCACCGCGAGTAAGGGGCGCCTAATATGTGACTAGAATAGGTCGCTCCGATCTTGAACTTGACCATCATCCAACCACCCTGTCTCTTCACTCGATATAAGCATGGTGAGTCCGAACAACATACATTACTGCAGTATTCGTGATGTTCTGATCGTCATTAGAGCGATAACGCAGGTGAAGACGTGCCACACTTCTCATCTAACTTCTGAGCCAAAAACTGATTCGAACTTGCCAGAGTACAAGGAAGCATTTGCACTTTTCGACAAGAAAGGAACCGGCGCAGTTCCTCGTGAAGTTTTGGGAGACTTGCTGAGGGCACTGGGACAAAACCCAACGCAGGCGGAGGTTGCAGAGATCATCTCATCATCTCCAAGAGAAGGTGCGCACCTAACAACTCTCAAACCAATATGGTTTGGCTAACTCATTTGGATATCATGCTCAGTGGACTACAAGAACTTCCTGACTATTTTGAATCGTCCTGACGGATTCAAGCCTGCAGGAACACCGGGTGAGTCCCGTACATTCGGTAGTCAGGGATCACCCTAACGCTTGTGTTCATACCTGATTATACAGAGGAGTTCATCCGTGGCTTCCAAGTATTCGACAAGGAGGGGAACGGCTTCATCGGCGCGGGAGAGCTTCGCTACGTTCTGACACAACTGGGAGAGAAGATGACGGATGAGGAAGTCGATGAGTTGCTGAAGGGTGTTCAGGTTGGCGCGTGAGTGCAGTCCCTATTATCATCATGTGAAAACTGCTAATTCTATCTGTCGAATACCGACAGTGATGGCAACGTGAACTACGAGTCTTTCGTGCGCACCATTCTCAGTCAGTAGACTGAGACAAGTTCCGGGAAGGGTCTTGAGACTCCCTACCGAAGCCTCGGGATTCGGAGAATTTGGTGACACTTACCACTGAATGTAATGATACCAATGTATGCCTATCATCAATAACCGCGTTTTCATACCAGGACAAAGCCAGATTCACCACTCGGGTAGCGGTCCGTCCCTAAGGACCGAGATATGAGATTGGACAAGCCTGCGCGGTTCAACGTCAAAACCACAATTTAGGTGAGAGGACTCAAATGTCAGGATCAACAGGGTCTTATGAAACGATCTGCTTCACGCCACCAGTCTTCGAGATTTGTCTTCCTCCTAACAGATCTCATTCTGAACGTTTGCCCGCATGATGATGTCTCTGTTCACAAAGCCTTCACGTTGGTCGCAGCAATCGCGATGAGGATAATAACGGTGAAACATCAGAGGAGGAGTTTGGTGTGCCGAAGTGGGGCACCATCTTGAGCACGGACTTGCATGGACTTGTCTTGATCTCTCCGTTGGTGAGATTTTTACACTAACGGAGAGGATACAGTTAGCCAAGGCCACCACCAGGGTCCTTGAAAAAGCTCCGACCCATCGGAATATAAATATGTCTACTCATACATTGGAACTTCAGGCCTCAGGACGTAGCCAGCCCTTCCCTTCCTATACGCTACTGCATCGACGATGTCTGTTGAGCCATATCTCGAGCTCATCCGCCTACGCAAGGTTCGTCCTTCACAACTTGTATGACCGCCGTGCCCTTACCACTGTCTCTAGCCAGCAGGATTCGCTCTATTCCTGTGGCCGTCTGGTACGCCCTCTCTCTGAATCAATAGCGACACATTTCTGACTGTGATGGACCGGACAGTCTGGGGTATCGGAATGGCTGCGTATGCCAACAAAACGCCTCTTGACGTCGTCTTCGTCTTGCTTCTGAAGGCAGTCGCTGGGGCTTTTATCATTCGTGGTGCGGCATGCACGGTGAACGATATATTTGACCGCGATTTTGACGCTGCGGTCGGTAAGTACACACTCTGATTTAACTACCACCTCAGTCTAATGGATTATTTCAACGGTAGAACGCACAAGAAATAGACCGCTGGCTAGTGGCCGAGTGTCGGTACCTGCTGCCACGATCTATCTCTTCATTCAGTACGCCGCTGGCGTCGCATTCTTTACCACGTACAACGATCCCCTAGTGTGCGTAATCATGACAGAATGTTTCGTCCAGTTGAGCTGATCGTTCCTTGCAGCTTCTGGGTTTCCGTGGTCGACCTCATACCGTTGTAGGTCTCCTCCATATATCGAGGACTTTGGGCTCAAACCGAGTTTTAGGTTGGCCATTTATCCTCTGATCAAACGAGTTTCGTATTGGCCTCAAGCATGGCTCGCCATCTCCATGAACATCCTCTTCGCTCAATCCTGGTTCCAAATCGACAATACGTTCCCAGGGTATTCCAACGTTGTGTATCTCATGACACTTGGAGGGTGTTTGTACGTCTGTCTCAGTCCAATCTACAGCGCGAGCAGAAGAGCTGATGAAATCTGGGACGGTCAATCTAACAGTTGGACTTTGATGTATGGTGCGCGCCACAAACTCACTATCTTAGTTTGGGTTTACCGCTGACGTCCGATTGGACCAATCTTTCACATCCATTTTATTAGACACCGTTTATGGATGCCAAGACCGGAAAGACGACGTGGAAGTCGGGATCTACTCAACGTCGTTGCTCTTTGGTAAATGGGTATGGGAGATCACTGCAGCTCTCGATGTCGCCATAGTCGTTTGCCTGGCTCTCGCCGGAATGTCCAACGGGCACGGACTTCCGTACTTCGTTGTCTCGGTGGGCGGAGCGGCCGTACAGATGATGTATCAACTGAATGTCCTTGACGTGGACTCTCCGGAGAGTTGTTGGGGTCAGTCCTTCTCGACCTCCTCCACCTAACCACGCAACTGATTTTGTCTGTTGTAGATAACTTCAAGCAGAACGCGTTTTATCTGGGCCCTCTTATTCTCGTTGGTATCATGATGGACTATACTTTGGCCATATGGAAGTTGTAGTCCGGATGGGTTGAACATATGATGTGGTATAATTTTTTTGGATTCTCAGTGGGTGTAATATTGCGAAGTCTCACCATTGTGTGGGTATCTTGTCACAGCGCAACCAGCCTCATACAGTAATAAGTCTCTGTATGATCTGAAATGTTGTTCTACAGTCACTTGTAGTGTCTGTAAGCGAATCGCATTTGCGTGAGTCTGAGAGGACCGTAATTCCCATCGCGTGGGTTGAAGGGAGAGATCACAGAGGGAGCTGCATGACTATTATTCGAGTAACAGGACCGGGGCGCGTGTCCATATTGCTATGGAACGGTCCCACCTCCGCGCCATCCACCATCGCCAACAAATCAATCTGTCTACCTCACCAGCGGACGAACCCCCTCTTGAGTTCTGTTTTGTGGAGTTCAAAGACTCCATTGCGAAGCCGGTGTGCTCCTGAATGCAGCACTGTCCGAGAGGTCTTGAGCGGGAAAATTCCGGGACCCGTTGCGCCCGATTGACTCGTACCAGCATAGGTAGTTCTATTAGGTCGGCGAAGCCCATCTGAACGACTATCATGTTGAAGACAACGGAGATGATTGGGGATCTTGTGTCTCAGTTGAAAAGAACTAGAATGGTTGCAACGATGACCTCCCGCGTCCAACTGTGATTTAACCGCCAGATGAACCATCGAGGGAAGAATGGTGGCCAATAAACCCCACTGGCATGGCATCTCTCCCAGCCTGCTAAATCCGATAAGCCACGCGAGCTAATGTCATAGAGTGTGAGCAGAGCAGCCAGCTAAAAGCACATTGCATGTTTTACTGACAGGTTGCCAAGACGTTTGTCGCCAATGTCGTGCTGGTTGTCGTTTCCCAAGTTTCAGTGGAATTGGAGTTGACGTTAGCGACATCCATGGCATCGTGAGCGAAGAGATGGTTCATACCGAAACTTGCCGTTGTTAAGTCCGTTGAGCCATGCAAAATTACTTCCATAAGGACCCGAGATTTACAAAAACTGTCCGAGCGGCGATTTGAGACAATGGTTAATACGGTTGATGGTGA
Organism: Cristinia sonorae; assembly: GCA_021029105.1. Lineage (NCBI taxonomy): Eukaryota > Fungi > Basidiomycota > Agaricomycetes > Agaricales > Stephanosporaceae > Cristinia > Cristinia sonorae. Next base: position 1,879 of record JAEVFJ010000057.1, on the reverse strand, counting down.
ACACATACGTCTGAGTGCGCTATCGCTAGGCAGACGCACATGCAATGTCACCCCTGTGCATAACAATCCAGATTAATCTGACGAACTTGGACGGCGTCAGGTCCTGTACGGAGCCAGCTGATGATACTCCTAAAGAAAGCGGAAGTCACTTGAACGAGAGATCCTGGTCAAGGTGAACATGGCTTCCCAGATTACACATGAAGGTACACGCCAGTGGTGGCGCGGTAGCGTCTTCTTATGACTGTGCAGCCCCTTTGAGCTCCTAAAAATCGGGTGGTCCTCGAAGCTAAATACGAAACGCGTCGGTAAGTGGGTTAAACCATGAGCAGCCGACATTGCTTACACCTTTCGAGAGTAGAGGTGTCCCGCAAGATGGCAATACAGGGCAGGGCTATTGTCACAAATGAGACCGTACGGAGAATAGCGATGTGAGACATTTACAAAGAGAGATAGTCACCACGGTCTCTCCGAGTCGAGAAACCGAGGAGTGCCTGAGCGCTGAGCATTGTTTGACTGCCAGCGGTTTTTTGGTACACGACAGGAACTCCGATTCCTTCCGATCCCATATATTCCCGAGGTCTTCACCGACTTCGGAGTCTCGGAGAATCCTTGTTCATCTTGTCCTGGAATAAACCTTCCTTCCAACCTTCCTCCCTGGAGACGTCGAAAGCCGTTTTGATCTGCTTTTGAATTTTTCATAGCAATATTCATCGTGGTGCGCAATTGAATTATGCTACCAATCTTAACCTGGTACTGAATTGTCATAAATCCACAGACACCATCAGACCCACCGGGGCACTGTTGTTGGACGGTATATTGCCGTATAGCCATTCTTGAAACATGCCTTACCGTAGCATACACTCTCCCGTTGGAGGAGGTAGACAACTGATCCAAATTGATCGGAGCACGACCTCATGTGGATTGTGAAAATGGCCAGCTCCGACATCAAATCCTTCGCCGCGAGCTGTCACAATCATCACACAGATTGCTCTGTGGTAAGCATGCAGCAACAACTGCAACCTGTCAGCTATTCGCTCCCGTTTGTACCGCATCGACTTCTGAGGACTTGTACCCAAGGGATGACGGCATCCCAAGTGAATCAAGAACGCAATCGAAGGTTGTCGCCGGCTGCCATGGTGAGGCGCGTTATTACCTTTTAGCAAGACGTCCGACAACATTTAAGAACGACGAGAATCCAAGGTAACTTCTCTGGAGCTCGCTTGATTCCCCCACCACCCTCACGGTCACGATGGCACCTACCCTTACTGAAATGAGTATTATCGGGACAAGTCTCCAAGGCCTGCTCTACGGTACACGTTCCTGGAAATTGTGTGGCACGCCGTTCAAGAGTTGATTTTTACCGACAGGCATATCCATTCCTATGTTCATATTCACGTTCTGGGTACTAGTACGAAACGGTCGGGCCCGACGTCGGTACAACTACACGGTACTTGCGGCTTCCGCGTCGCTCTTGCTATTGTCCACAGCGGTGCGCACATTCGTGGGTTATTGATTGAATGCGTCCGTTGACATACTACAGGAGTTTGCTCTCGATATTCTGAGGCTGGTGAGGGGGGTGGTTGTGATTGGCCCAGAATTGCCGGGAGGCATAGAGCAGTACTTCTCGGACGTTTTGCAGATTAGTTGGACCGTGAAGGGCATCCTTTATAGTTGTCAAACTTTGATCCTGGATGCGGTCGTGGTAAGTGTCACGAGTTTATGTTGGTGACAGATGACTGATTGACGTAGATCTATCGAGCGTACGCTGTGTGGCGAAGTGCAACTGTCGTCCTGTTGCCTGTTCTGGGATGGCTTGGTGTTGTTAGTGAGTCGCCAGTTGCGAACACATACATCATATACATCCCTGATGCCAGTGGAA